>CADEBD010000393.1:9241807-9346824 GCA_902825455.1 Arctia plantaginis
CTTGTAAGAAAGTGCCTGTTCAGGTCTTTCTTTTTTCTCTTCTTTTTTAAGTTAGGGGAAGCCTTACGCTCCCAACTCTCTGTTATTACTATGCTTTCCGTGGCAACCTGTAATTAAGGCAGCACTAATAGTTGTATCTCATTTTCATTGTATCTCTTGCTTTTAAGGTGTATGTTCTTGTTGGTTGTCCAAATAAATAAATAAATAAATAAATAAATAAATAAATAAATAAATTTAACGACAAATGAAATGACCAACTGAACAACTAAGGTGCGTAAATAAAAATCCTATACTTATGCAAGTTTTACGCCAGTTGGTAGGCAATAACATATTTATAAGCTTTCATCAAATGTGAATCCCCATCATCAAATTATTTAGCCGACTTAATATAATACGTTATTGAAAAATATATATAAATATTCAAATGTATTTTATTTGAAAAATTATAGAATAAATACATTTTGTCGTGGGTTCGATTCCCACCCAGGACAAATATTGTGTGATGAGCACGGTCATTTGTTGTGTGTCTGGGTGTAATTTATCTATAATATGTATGTATTTAGAAATATATAAGTATGTTTATCAGCAGTCTGGTTACCATAGTACAGGCTCTGCCTAGTTTGGGATCAGACGGCCGTGTGTGAGTGTGTGAGATATATTATTATTATTATTATTTTATTTCAGGGTCAATAAATATTTTTAATACATTATATTTCAATCACATTATTTCAGTTATTGAATATATAACATTTTTGTATTAAAGAGTACAATACAATAAAATGTTGATGAATAGTAATGAGCGCCATTAGAATATGAGTCAAATAAATACCTATTTATTAGCATTCCATGGGTTCAACGTGCGGGTGCCGGATCCATCGCGTGATAGAGGGAGCACCACATGCGATTTGGATAGTGCTTGGGAATTACGAGCCAGGAGTAGGTTTAGGGATTACTCCTTGCGATGCGTCAGCGCTCCCCTCCAGTGTCTGCTGTGTTACCCCCTCTACCTAACCATATTTGATACGAGCCTAGCAATACCGCTTAGTATATTTGTTTAAGAAAAGAGCTTACTGAAGTTCTTGGGTCTTTAAGCAGTTTATAGAGGGATTTAGCTGGTATAGCCCTCGCACCCACTTTCACAGTATACAACGCAACGAAATAACAATGTTTAGTCTTTAGAGTTGTTCGTTTCCTACGGCAACGTAAGTTCTACTAGTACTACACGCTCAATTGACATTATATAGGTGCGGGTGCCGATAGGTGGAGTCTCGATGAAAAATCACTTTTCGTACAAATAATGAAGTTTATTACTTGTTCTACAGTTCTGTCACACACTATACTAAAACAATAAGCACAAGCGTCAAGCGTAAGCAGAATAGTTCGGCAGGATATGGATTTATACAGACTGAACAAAACAAAACAGGCAAACGCGATAGGCGTAGCATGCATTTCCCGTGGATGCCGGTCTCAGACTAAAAATACGGCCGCGGCGAGGGACCGCGTGCTGCAACGGGTAATGCGAACCCCGTAGCCACTGTACGTAAGCGGCAATAGGTTTCGCATGCGTCGGCTATGTTGTGCACTCGGCTCCGCTTGATGATTTTTTATTTGCAAAACTATTTTATTATTTTATTTTATAATATTATTAAAGTGAGCAGAGCGGTGGGCACAGTTAGTTTAACAAATAAATTGGTTACTACAATTAAAAAAAAAATAAGTCTGGTCTGAACGTCGAGGTAAAGATTTCCTCCGGTATTCTGTAATGATTTTCATACGTGTCCACTAATAAAGTCCATTAACTGGCGGTATTTATAATTCACTACGGCTTTTGTGCAGTCTTTTTTGTTGAGCCTTCCTTTACAAACTCGATGGTAGTTCTTATGTTTGTTGTTATTATTATTTTTGCTCTCGCCAGTAATAAATAATCATAAGCGAAGCTACAAGAGCTTCGCTTATGATTTGTAATAACCTATTGTTTGGTGTGATTCCTTTGGTGTTAGGCGGAATAAAATGAGAAAAGAGTGTATAAATAATTATTTTAAAAACACTGGTTAAGTACAGGGTTGTCGTACGCTATTCTATTCCAAAAAAAAATGAAGTTTGTATTTTATTTTTATTCAATATGTTGATTTATATGCAATAAATCCTGTCGGACGAACAAGCGTAAACTTGTTTTATGTGTGCAAAATATTTTTTATCGTTAATGTGTGCGTCTAGGCGCCAATGGAACTGTTCTGATTTATCGTTGATCGCACTTCTAATGTTTATTCACTGTTCTGTGATAAAGACAAATTTGACATGACCTAAAATCGACTATATCATAAGGCATGGCACACACAAGGCAGGTTGTAGAACATCACCAACCTTGGAATATTTATTGTCATGTGTTTCCAGCATCACATATACTTACTTCGATATAAACGCCATTATTATGATCACTTCGTATTTTGTGGTATTTCACAAACAATTATCTTTTTGCACAACATGTACAGAACAGTCACTATACATAATAATTAAGCAAGTAAATGAGTATTCGTTTGTTGCCTCTCCAGAATCATTTACAAACACATCCTTTTGCTAACAAAGAGACGATAATCTAGATAATCTCAAAAACTTTTAGATTCAACAAATTTAATAGGCTATATTTTTTTTAGTTAAGCAAGATATTTGATATACGAGTAATATAAAATTGGTTCCGCTAAGTTCAACAGCCTTATATTGAATTCCTTTTATTTATTTTTGTTTACGCTTCAAATTGGTAACACCTGATCCCTTTTTAAAACAGTAAGAAGAAATAGCATATTTTTTTTGAGGCTTTTGTTTACATGAATAATAATATAATAAAAAAAATTACGATAGTTATGAGTAGCAAGTGTAGATCTTAAATGAAAAACACCATACAATTTAATTGTTTATGGTCATAGCGCTGGAACTTATCAAAAGTAACAGCACTTACAGTTACACAAACTTGTGGAGGGCAGCCCTAATCCCCGTAGTATGGCAAGTACGACATTATCAGATAACGTCAGTTGCGAACATCACCTATTCCACCCCCGCCCCGGGATTAACTCGACTAACACAAAACTATTAAAAGTAAAGTCACCTGCGACTAGCGCCTCACTCTCACCCCTTCTCTCACAAATATACTCACTCACGTTCACTCGATGGCACAAATTCCAGCCGAGTACACACAAAATTGACCTTTACATCGAAGCGGGTGTTTGAAACGTACTATTTGCTCGTATTTGTACCTCCGTAATGGAACACTGATAACGTGAGGTTTTAAGGCTGAATGTCGGACGGTATAGATAAGGTTAGAAGAGCGCCCATTTACGTTCCTACGGTCACTTAGTCCCTTAAGTGATGTGGCTTAACACGTAAGCTTTTCTAACACAGTTATTTTCATATCGGCGTTCTAAAACGCATGTTGCTATTGCTCGAAGTTTAGTAGGAAATACGGTTTAGAATTCTCATAAATTTTACATTTAAAGCTAATACGCATATCAATCGGTAATTGATCCTACATCAGTATGAAGAACAGCCAATGTTGATTCCATAACGATAGCACCAAATTTCAGATTAACCATTTCTATTTCTTTCAATCAACTAATAATCATAATATGATTAATAGTTTAATAGAGAATGACTAAAGGTGATCATTTAGTTAAGTTTACACATTTTAGGCAGAATTTAGTAAAAACATTACACCGACTGTCATGAAGGCGTACTCGTGTGACGGTCGTTCTGACAATTTTCAAACATGTTATGTCGACGAGGATCCGAGTAATGTTTATTACCTCTACAAGTGCGGGCTTGCAATTCAGCCTTATTTTATGAAATAAACTTGACACTAGAACTAACTAGTTAACATTTGAATATTGTGATATGTACGTGGCCTCAGAAAATTTGTTGCAGAATATGAATGCACAAGTAAACCATGTCAATCGTTTCTTGTTTCTTTTTAAAGACTATTCCCAAATTAGGAATATACGAGTATATCCTGTATCGCGTGGGACTTTACAAACATAAGTGAAACGGACACATAGAACAGACTCAGAACAACAATTGGTGGATCACACAAAGTGATGTCACAACATGGGGAGCGATCTCACAACACTCAGCGCAGTAGAAAGCGGCGTGGCGACCGCTTCAACCACTATGCTACGTTGACTTGATAGACATATATGTTTATCCAAATGTGTCGAAGCGAAAACCCACTATATGGAAAGGACCTGCAATCGAAGGTTATTAGGTAGAATAATTATATGTACATGAATTCCACAGCACCTAATTGGATTAGATATATTGAACTTGCAGTATGCAGTACTAGGTTAATTCAAAATCATCGCTTACCCTGCTAAATTTGATCCACAAGTAGGAAGAGTTTACACTTGTATATTTCATTATCGTATGCAACTGCGGCTGCGGCTGTCGGCATCAGGGCGACAACTAAGGTGGGCACTAAAAATCAGGACTGAGGTGGCATCTATCCACCACAGTGTACACTGAGGGTCCACCTATTTTCTGAAACATGGCGTATAACTCTCAGCAACATTAAAGGTTTTTTATGGTACATAGTTTGATAAGTATTAGTTGAAAAGTAACAGTTATTATAAGTAAAATTTCACAGACGCGTGGTTGGATACGTGGCACATTGACGTATCATGTCAGTTCTGTCAGGCATGAAAGATTGACATATTGAAAAATGTTGCCTTATTGACGTGTTTATCAAACCTTACTTGATTTTTAGTTTATTTGTGTATGCTGGTATTTCACTTTTTGTTGTATTTTTGTATGCTGTGCTTTATGAAATAAATTATATTCCATTCTATTTTACTTCAATATATCGGTACTTTTGCACTGAGTGTCGGCGTATCATTATATCACAATTGTATCAAGTAATACGGTAGTATATTTCCTCCTCAAATTTCATTACAGTTAGGATGAATTATCAACAATGTAATCGTATATGTCCGCGTCCCCTTCGACCTAAATGTCACATATTTGTTTATACAAAGTGACATCTCACCGATGTATGCATACGCACTAATCATATACACTGAGGCGGATTTCACTTTTTGTCGTCCATCAATGAATTCCTTTTTCATATCTACAAACATTTTAACCACAGCTTGTAAGTAGCTTGCTATCATTTGGTTGCAGGTTCGAACCCCATTCATATCATTAAGCTTGCGACGTGCATCTACTCTAGATAAGCAATGGCTTAGTTGAAGTGATTAACAAGAATAATAGTAATTTGTAGTTTACGTTTCAAGTGTTCTTTTAATAAAAAAAGGAGAACTCACTAAAATACCATATGTGTGGTCCAACAACTTCTCCCAGTTCAGAAAGTTCTTGCACTATCTCACGTAACGTCGTTATTATAATATTTTCTTACTTTTTATTCGTCATTTTATATTATGATTTAATTTTAAATTTACTTTTAAAGAAAACTTGGTGTAGGTAATTTTACCTTAAACTCATATCTGTTTAGGGGCTAGTATACATCGTTAGTTTTGCGGTTGCAGGTTGGTCTATGATTTAAAGTGAATTCTTATAACCGTTAACGTTTACGTTCAGGCGTTCCGTTCAGGTGACGTTAGTTTATTTTCCAACTACTTTTCAACCTAATATGCTCCTACAAAATTGAGTCTTACAGTTTATGAATAAGATCCTATTTAAACTGCATGCACATAATAACTAAACAATATGAGTAGCGTCAGTCGGCACGTCATAGGCACAGTGAGCGCAGTTTACGAGCGGCCGCGGTCACGCGCCGCACTTTACATATTTATACCATAAACACGACGAGAAAACATCCACGTACTGATAATTAACTTTAAAGTAAAACGTATAAAGCCCAATCTGCATTAATAGTAATGTTAAATGCCTGGTGTTGGTGATGTTCAGTAAAACAAGACTGTACATGTTTACGATATCTAGAGTTTTCTTCTAATAAACTGACCCTGCGCTTTGTGAAATTGACCAAATGTCACCAAATGTACTGCCTATGGAAAGCGGTCACTGCAGCCTCTGGATATTTCCAACAGGAAGAGTGAGACTATAAATAGATTTTGTAACTTGAAACTAATCTTTTGTTATGTACGATTATTATTCTTCCACTTAGATGATAAAAGGACTTTGGTTGACGGCGCCAGACAAACACAACCCGCCGATTACCGAAACCACTGAATATTCACGCGTAGCACTCTGCTCTATATTGACGTAGCTCGCCCGGACAAATCAACTGCGCGATTGCCTACGAAGGCACATCGATAGGCTATGGTATGTAGCACGATAAGCCGGTGTTACAATGCATCATACACTTGCCATCTCTGTTGATGGTGAGGCCGCAGGCACCAACCACATAGGTGTAGATAGAAAAAAGGGAAGTGATAGGTTCGAGGGGATGGAATTGCGCTTGAGTGTTTCAGTTAACTTGATCTTCGCCCAGACTTGCCATGGGGATCTACACGACTTTGCCGCTGTCCCCCATGACCATTCACCGTGCACGCCTTCCGGTCAGGAGAGCGTGCCCGGTTTGGATGTGCTCCAGGCGATCTTGGCCTATTGCAGCACACCCAAACCCGCTCGTATCGGGGAAGAACCTGTTACAGTAGTTAATCAAGGCCTTGTTATACAAACTGCAGGCAGTTCGAGTCTTAGATGTGCGGATCCTGTCCTGCTCGGGCCATGTATTGCTTGCACTCCCCAACCATTTCGTGTAAGCACTATGCCTCTCCTGCTATTACTATTTTTCTTTTTATAAGGAAAACTTCTTTTACTCTTACATAATACTTTAAATTTCCTCTTTTCCAATTATTAATGTGCCCGGAACCCCTATTACATGAGTGGGATCAAATTTATTTCATAAAAAGTGTTTGTTTAAGATATCTCCGATATCTTTTATTTTATTTATTTTTTATTTTTTTAGGGATAACAACAGCTGCAATTCTTAACTAGGTCGTAAACTATGATTACATGAGTAGCCAATAAAAGTTATCCACGGTAGATACATAGAGTGGATGAATATGCTAACAACAATACATAATATTAAAACTGATTGGTAAACCTTGAAAAGATGGGTGAATAGATGTAAAATATGAAATATAATAAATAACTGAAATAAATAACACATACTAATATATATAAATATGGGAGAAAAATTTAATTGAATAAATAAATAAATAAATAATAATAATCTTATTTATTTGTTTACACATCATGCACATTTGGTGCACTTGCGGACTTAATGCTTAAAGCATTCTCTGCCTGTCAACCAATGAGTGATGCACAGAAAACATTACGTAGGTGCATTTTAGTTACACTTGATTTAGATATTTAATATTGTATGTATACTTTGTACAAAATCATATAATATATACACATATAGAAATCTGTCATTTACTACACTTACACATACCTTATAATACATAAATACTGTATAAAAGTACTCCCCCCTTGGGGGAAACAGGAGTGTTTATATAAGTAATTAAATATCTACTTTCATGTTTTAGACATAGAATGTGTATTTTGTTTACGATGGTATTTGGTGTGGATAGGAAGATGTTGTGTAAAGCTTGTTAAAGTCGATGTTCTTCGCACACGCTCTATAGTACACCACGTACGCCATGTCGTAGAGCGCTGTTGCGCGTATCGTAGCAATATGTAGATCTCTTCGTAGAGAACTTCGTAGAGTTGTTCTAAAGAACAGCGGTCATATGCGTCTGTCACGCACAGGTTTGGGAATAACGAGGGTAACATTGGAAGGAAAAACGTGTTTGGCAATAAAATGTTTCTTTTAACATTATCAAAGCGTGAAAAAAGTCTACGATACCACAATATATCAAAGATATTATAACAGAGAGCGATGAAAATTTTAAAATGGAGGGATACATGATAAACTAATCAACTGTTGAAGTCCATTGAGTAATACGATATTTCTAAGGAGAGGCTTATGACCAGCAGTGGACTATTAAAGGCTGTTGATGTGTGATGTGATGATATTGTGAATAATTTTTCGAGTCCCTGGAATAGTAAATGATTACAACATTGGGACTCAAGTAAATCTTGTTTTAATATTATTATTTTTATTAAAGTCACGATATCATCTTAAAATACATAGCAACTAAAAAATCAAAAATAACTAACATCGCAATAATTGCAACTGAACGTCTATTTTAAACTAATATATAACTTGTAAATATAAACGAATTAAATTTGTATTGCAAGGAGAAGGGCAGGTCCTGGTCCCCTAGTACTATATGATAGATGGTTTTAACATTTATATAAAGTGAGTCATCCTAACCCTAAGTATATTTAAAGTACCATCAAATATTCCGTTATATTATCAGGTAATGGTGTGACGCACTCTCTATACGAGCGCGGAGCCTGAGCGTCGCCTTTGTTGCGCTAAGGGCGATCCAATTTTTGCTTGTCTTTGTTGTTTGTAATCGAATGACTCTTGCTTAGTCGCCGGCGCCTTAATTAAATAAAAACAAAAGAGAACAAAGCTCTGTAACCTGCGCCCCGCACACACGCATACCTGACCACACACATACAGACACACGCAGCCGAGGACCCTCGTGGGCTGAACTCGTTTGTAGTTAATGCGGAAGTTCCATCTATCTTGCCGCGAGTCCCGGGGGCGCTGTACTTAGTTGAGGCTTATGGCATTCGTCTGAGATATGATTTGTCAAGGGGTGTTATGTTTATATCTTGACTTACACTGAGATACAAACACTTACAAAGCTATAATACACTTAGGTTGCATATAGGTTTTTCGTTAACTTCCGTTTACCTTGTATTCGGAGAAGCTAAATTTTTTATGAATTTTTTTTAATTAAATATAATATTATATAATTTAAAATTACAACATCATTACTGTTTATGCTGCAGTCTCTACTAAAGCATAAACAGTAATGCTAGATAACTAGATTATTTAAATAGTCTATACTAATATTACAAAGAGGTTAAGTTTGCGAGTTTGTATGTTCGGGGTAATCTCCGGTACTACTGATCCGAATTTGAAATTGTTTTCACTGTAAGAAAGGTATTATCCCTGAGCGTTATAGATTCAGTTATATTGATGTGGTCCGGATAGCGAATTTAGATTTAAAATGTATCACTTTTCTAGATTTTGAGTAGGTGTATATACATATATAGATTGTTACAGTTCCGATCGATTTTTAAAAGATAAGTATGACAATGATAATTAATTTACAATTTGACGGGCTTGTTGGTGTAGTGGTTAGTGACCTTGACTACTAAGCCGGAGGTCGTGGTTTCGATTCCAATCCATAACAAATATTGTATGATGAGTACGATCATTTGTTCAGTGTCTGGGCGTAATATATCTTTAATTATGTATTTAGAAGTATGTAAGGATAATTATTAGCAGTCTGGTTACCATAGAACAGGATCTGCCTAATTTGGGATCAGACTGCCATGTGTGATAATATGTGTGATGTTATTATTATTAATTGAAATAGAAACCTTATTTCAGTAGTCGTAAGAAACGCGGTAGTATGTTTTTGGTCTGAGGTCTCTACTTTGATTTTTTTGTCAAGACGTCATATAGTCTGTTTTGACATATTTTACACAAAACTCACTGTCTTGTAAACGTACCTACGCTCCAGTGCTGTCCACCATTCACTGTAACAAATGTTCCACATTAGCGGCGTAGAGCGCAACCTCAGCATGTCACTCGTGTTGCGTTGTAGACGTAATCTCCCATCACATCACATAAGTTGAAGCGAATGACGAGCTGGTGTCAGACCAAGGAGACAATAATCTCGTTCAATCAACAATTATTTTGGATAGCGTTTAGTGAAGGCCGACGAACGCATTTGATGTTTTATATCCACGAAATATTACAGCCACTTTCAACATAAACCGTACTGCGTCAGCACTAAATCTCTTAATCGTTTTTAAACATAACAATATTTTATATGTTGTCACGGAAATAATTCCAATGTTACGTATTTTTAATATTGTAGTCATCCATCAACTTTTAGTAGCCACCGAATACAGCTTACAATTATTGTAGTACCTATAGCTGAAATGGCACACGACCTATTTATTAGTATCGGTCGGACTGAATCCAATCACCAAACTTGGCTATGGAATTTGTGTAGATGAAAGTGCTTCGACTGTAATTGTCTAATAAATGATAAGAATTCGACAAGTTGTGTCTATTGAAAGCAGCCGCTGGCAAACTGCTCAACAGTCGCTCGCAGGTCGCCTCTCCAGGGCCTATTTATGTGTGCAATAAGCAATAAGAGCCGGCCGGCGGCCTCTCCCTCCGCCAACGTTCCGCCGTACAGCACTAAAAGTGGCCAATTGCGGCGCGTGACGCGAATGTGTATAGCAGCGGTGCGGCCGGACCTGAGGAACCGCCCACATACACTATTTGCATAAACACCAGCCTCATTACTGGAAATAGCAGAGTACCGCAGAATATGCCCCCGACACGATACAAGCTTCGGCTAAACTTGTCTCTTTGATACGTTCTTTAGATTGAGATAAACGTATGTAATGTATATAAAAATGTATTTCAATTTCATCGTCGTATATAATGATCTATTGCTTGAGAATTCCGAAGAGTCAAGGTCAAATCGTCGAACACGAACAAGGAGGTCCTTGTGCGGAACTAATGTGATGAAATTCGTCTAGCAATGTTGAAGGTTTTTGTTTACAGTCTACTGCCTGGAAAATTAAATATATCGGCAGTAACATTCACAGACGTTTCCAAATTGCTTTTTCTATGCAACATGTTTATTACAATTTCAAAAGAGACTAGCTCGTGGTAGCGGCTTCGTACCTGTATATTTTGAAAGGAGGTATCTATATTTCTGAGTGGCGACGGCGAGCCTTGACCCTGCCTATCAACATCTATGTCTTTGAATATAAGAGGAAGATGATATGTACGAATAAAATATATCTAATTGAATATACCAGCAACTATTTAAACTACTTATTTTGGGTTTGTGATACTACCTGTTGCAGTTAGTATCATCAATCATCTTCACCAGCCTTTACTAGTCCACTGCTGGACAGCCTCTCCTTAGAAAGGAGCTTTTGGCCTAGGCTGGTCAGACGGGTTGGCATAGGGTTTGTTTCAAGTTTTCCTTCTCTTCTTCCTAGTTTTAGACTTTTTTCTTCTCAGAGCGTATTTACGTTCACAATTTAAATAACAAGTTGTTAAGTTGCCAGGAGTAGAAACTAAATTAAATAGACCATAAGTCAACAATGATTAGTAACCCCGCTTCTGGACGCCGGCACGGCGTTCACCTCAGTCCTCGCCAGATACAACTTTGAAACAACATACAAACTCGTGCAGCACTTTTTACGTGATGCACGAACGTACACACGATCAAACAAAAAATAATAAAAAAAATGCTTTGGCCTTTCAAAAATATTGACCAGTTAAGTTTTCGTAAAGGCATTGAACATCATTCGGGATAGAGTCCTGTGTATATAATATCGTCGTGGCGTTCTGTCTCTAAGCTTCAGTCGATAAGGGAGTACGTATTAGTTTTGGCTGTAAGTTCCGGCTTCCGCATTTAGACTCAAGAGTGGTCCTTTATGCGTCTAGAAAAGTTACCTAGGTGAGCCAACCAAGCTCCTTTGACAATCACGGAAGCCACCTGGTTCGTTCACAGACTTCGAGGAGCGATTGATCAGGGAGTACACTCCCGGAATAATCAGAAACTACAGATACATATGTACATGACTGATAAACTAACCAGTAAACTAGTTTAATTATAATTAAGTTTAATTTTAAGTAACTAGTTTAATTTTAATTATAAGTACATAAATTAATGTTGAACGGTCATAATTTCTAACTCTAAATTACTTTAACTTTTAACAGTTTTAAACATTCCTTTTCGTTATTCCGCTTCAGCATTCACGGCATGGTGAAGATATAATTTGGTAACATAAACATTATCCACCATGTAACGTCAACACAGTAGTGCTCAAAAAGGGTAAACCACGTCAATACGCATCATCTACATGCATTACGTAGCCCTAGCTCGTAGCACCAACATGCAGTTCGTAGGCTAGAAACACGTAGCAAGTGTAAACGAATTCTCGTAAACTGCACTCAAAATAGAATAATTGCATATGACAAGTGCATGACATACGAGCTCACAGACCCGAAATAAAATGTGTGATTTAGAGCCACGACGCGCCGCGGCCAGCCGCGAACTATCTCTAATGATTTATTAGCGTTTGAATGTATCATTTGCCAAGCCTTTAAACATATGTCTGATGTACTTGGCAAGTTTAACAATATCTGAAGGAAAATACGTTGCTTGTCTATAATTTTCTATCACTACCAGTAGATACAGTTGGTACGTCGTGCTTTATGAAATGGTATTGCAGAATGTATTGGTACGTGGCGCGGCGGCTCTACAGCGTAGCTATTCGTCACAGTGAGCACACAAAGCGGCTCTGACGTGTAATTTAATTGTGATGCACATCCTCCAACACTGGTTTATGATCAATTTGCTAGAACAACATTACACTCACTCGCCGGCATCATAACATATAGCCATTTTTAGTTTTTTTTTCATAAACTAAGTTTTTAACATATTATATTTTTATAAGAAATCAGAAGAGAGTTTATTAAACTAGTGAGTGTACGACCCTCAATATTGTCAAACAAACTTCTAGGTTATTTTAATATTTTTAAATGAAACTTTCACGTAATTTACATAACATTTATAAGACAAACAGTTATCGAAGTTAATACCTAATTTAAAAAAAATGTGTGATCATGTTTACTGTTCTGTAACTCAAGTCTGCGGTGTTTGCGTTTAGTGGAGCGAGACAGCCTACTGATGCTAAGACAGCTAGAAGTGCTTAAATAAGCTATGTCCATTAACAAGGCTACTTTTATCTTAAAGATATTTATTTTCAAAACTTGTACTAATCGTGCTACTTTTTAACCATTTGAGTAATCTATAAACAGAGTTTCTGGAAATTCAATATTTTGATATTTGTATGTAACAAATACAATATTATACGTTTATACGCTTCACATGCACGACCTGCTCCCGAAATAGAGGACTCAAGAGCCGCATTAACTCGTCACTACACCGCCGTGGAGGAGTGTGATCGTCCTGCTTTTCAAACAGGGTGACAAGACCATGTTGAAGAACTTGAACTTGAAACTTGCACTTTAAAAGTCGTGGCCTCAATATCAATGGCGAATACATCTCTCACTTACGATTTGCAGACGACATCGTCATCGTGGCAGAGACGCTGCAAGACCTGACCTAGCTGACTCTTCTGAACTTGGTTGACTGGTAGAGAATGCCTTAGGCATTAAGTCCGCAAATGCATGAAATGTGCATGATGTGTAAATAAATAAATAAATAAAATAAATAAATGAAACCAAGGTCATGTTCAATTAACATGTACTACCGGCACCGACTGCGGTACACGGTGCTGTTCTCGAAGTTGTTCAAAAATATGTGTACCTTAGACAGACATTGCAGTTAGATAGAAACAACTCACTCGACAATTCAGTTGGGTTGGGCAGTGTGTTGTGAAGCGACGTCGATTCTTCTAATCGTCGATCCCACAGTGCCTAAAAACGAAAGTCTTCAATAAGTGCAAGACCTATGCTCAGCGTTTCTCTAAGGGCTCATATCAGGAATTGAATGATCCGGCAGGGAACCAAGTTCATCGATATACCACCGGATTAGCAAGCTAAAGTGGCAGTGGGCTGGCTACGTTAGCCCCAGAACCAACAACCGTTAGGGTAAACGAGTTCTTGAGTGGAGACCGCACAAAGGCAAGGCAAACGTACTGTAGGACGCCCATAGGCCAGGCGGAATGACGATCTGCGTATGATGGCTGGCAGGAGCTGGATGCGAGAAGCCGAAAATCGATCTAAGTGGCCTCTCCGAATAGCAGTGGACTGCGCTATCGCAGTCATCTGCTATTCATAGGCCTCTTAAGGAAATATTGTTTTTTTAATTTCAAAAAACATTTCCTTATATAAAGTAGTAAGTTAAATACATTATTATTTTAATACACTCGCTGAACATCTAAAGCAGAAACGCAAATTTCTCATACTTGACTCACATCACCGCTCACGAAATATGAACAATTCTTTCATTGCCATTAGCGCATCTGACCCCAAACCTAAACGTGTAACATCTGACGTGAAACAAAATGACAAGATAACAGAATGTTGTGAATGTTGTTGTTCCTTGGTGGTGTTTGACCCACCCAACCGCTTGTTGTACGCCGAGCGCCAACCGCGCCGTATAGCACAGGATTGCCACTAGACAGGTGCATAATATTACCTTTATTTACCCTCTAGTTCTCATTTCCTTTTAAATATATGACAAAACTAAAATGTTGTCCGTGTAGTGACGGATTAAGAATTCGGAATGTCACTACCCCAATTCATCCCTTGGGTGTCGTAAGAACCGACTAAGGGCGCAAAACATCGCAGGACACCAGCACTGCAAAAAGACGGCAAATTTGACACAAACCCTATACCAACCCGCCTGGCCAGCGTGGTATAGTAGGCCAAAACCTTTTTTCTAAGGAGAGGCCTATGTCCAGCAGTGGACTATTAAAGGCTGTTGATGTGATGTTGATGTGAAATGTTTTTAGAGATGGATAGAAAAAAAAAGGAATTCCACTTGTATAAATCAGCATATATATTTTACCTACAACAACAGTATGTGTAGTCATAGTTAATGTGAATGAAAGCCTCCAAAACATAACAAAGTCTACTTCATAATCGTATGAGGTTCTAATGTGCTTGTCCAATTGGTTAATGAGTAAATGCCGTAAGGCGCTGTTAGCTAATGTACGAGCGCCGCATTAGCGACACACAAACGGATCACGACCGGCTCCATTAAGACGATCACATTTAGTTTCAAGAAGCTTTGTGCACTTGTTACGAGTGACGCGTCACGACTCATGTAATTACAAATAGACACTACCGTATTCAACAACGTTACCGTTCACATGACATCAAAACAAACCCCTCACCTGCATAATACTACAATAACATTTGGCAAAAATTAATAAATGACCTGTGGTTTAATATTAGAAAAGTTTATTTTCTTTACTTTCACACAATC
Organism: Arctia plantaginis; assembly: GCA_902825455.1. Classification (NCBI taxonomy): domain Eukaryota; kingdom Metazoa; phylum Arthropoda; class Insecta; order Lepidoptera; family Erebidae; genus Arctia; species Arctia plantaginis. The sequence continues at coordinate 9,256,921 of CADEBD010000393.1, forward strand.
CATTTAACGTTTTAACAGCTTTACACGTTTTTAACACATAACCAAAATATAATTTAAAAACAGAGCTGTTCCCATGCAAGCAACCTTCGTCCTTGAGAAGTGCAAAACTGCCCCGTGACCACACGACTGTTCTGGAGGAAACAGATGTGAGCTGCCGCTGTGTTGATAAGAGGTCGATGAAGGGCGGCGTTGTCCGTGCCAGGAAATAACACATTCATTTAGAGCGGTTCGTTAGGCACAATACCGTTGCGCTGCCATCAAAAACCAATGAAATTATAAGGGCGACGAATAAATTGGAAAACTATTATGTATCCATCGGGCGGGCTCGTTATTTACCGAGCAATTTGCCGAATGAAATTAACTTGTACTCGAGTCGGACAACAACTGGCCTCCAATTTGCGCCGCCGCCTGCTCTCGACCCACACAAGCACCGTGTGCTCACACTGAAAAATGCCACCACGGATATTTGCACGCGTTGCGCGCCCTTTTTATCATTTTGATTGTAACAAGGTATAAGATTAAATTATAAAAAGGCCCGTGAAATGAATCCGCTCCGGTGCGTGACGCGAATCTGTAAAACGTGCACAATAAAAACTGTGTCCGCTGTGTTCCACGATCTTTTCCACCCTCCGACGCCTGACCCCTCCACTTCGACCCGGGACCTCGCCGGTTATTCAACCAATACAGGTACTTGTGACCTTAAGAGATTATTCTGCTCACATTGTATAAATAGAGCTCTTTACACAATGTTTTATTTTGACGACGTTACACTAATTGGCGGTCGCGGGAATTTGCAGGCCAGGCACAACGTGGAGACCCTATCTTGTTCTGTACCTGACATTTTAGATACGACCTACATATTTACACATGAGTATGTACATAATTACACATTTGTATGTATGCCGTGTGGTGACGGATTAAGAATACAGAGTGTCACCACCCCTATTCATAACGTGGGAGTCGTAAGAGCCGAGTGAGAGAGCAAACTACGTAGGACAACAGCACTGAAAAGAGAAGGAAAACTTAAATCAAACCCCGTCTGGCCAGCATGGTATAGTAGGCCAAAACCTCATATCTAAGGGGCCTATGTCCAGCAGTGGACCATTAGGCTGTTGATGATGATTGATATTGCGGTTTATTCTATTAGGAATTTTCCAGATTCTAGTCAAAATGTAATAATCTTTCTTTTTCAATATTTAAAGTTTTTCTCAATAAAAAAAGTTGATTAAATCAAAAATATTCTTAGCTTAAAACACACTTTGATAACATTACTTTTTGTTGGTCCTAAAGACAAGTTTTAATTATAAATATGCAATCTTAGATTATGCGTTCAAATTTTTAAAGAACATCCCTCCGCAGTGTATATGAAAATGTCCATTGAACCGCGAACCTCTGTGAAGTGTGGGCTCACGGGCGAGCGGCCCCGCTGCAGGTAACACCACGTGTGCGCAACTATGACATAATTCATTAACCTATATCTCGCGTGACCGAGGGCAAGCTCGTCTGCGTTTAACAAACAAAAATCCAATTTGTCCCCATTCCTCGGTGGCGGTGATCACTCGACCTCAAAGCCCGCACTTTCATTTGCTATCTGTCGCAAGACGGCGGCGCTTGTCACCAGGTTTCTCTGCTCCACAAAGCAGCTATTGACATATAATTAAGTGAATTCTAAAATCTATGCGAATACCTATTTTTTATTTTATTTATTTTTTATCTGTTTGGGATAATTACAGCTAACATTTTAAAAACATAAGACACAACACATGAACATCTGAAGGCCATTTACAAATATCCGCGATTAGAAATACACGCGTAACATTAAATTGGAAGTCAGTAAACAAAGACAAAGTCAGCACCCGTAGTAAATCCAAACAAAAAATTATCAATCAATCATCTAGAAACACTGGTACCAATATATAGGTCTATTTCATATTGAGATGAAATTTTATTATATTGGCTACTCGCGCGCTTTAATTTTTTTGTCTAAATGGACTCTTTACGCTCCTTACGCTTACATTATAATATACTATCTCATTTAGTTGATTCTTTAATATATCATGACGGGTTGAGGAGTTCAATTTGGAGACATAATTGTTCCCGGTTTGGTTTGATCATGGTTCGAAAGGTGAACAACTTCATAACGCAGGTACGCTTTACGGTATTCGTAAAGCGTGGAGGCTTAACAAGTGGTGGTACGATGTGAGCGGCAGCATGGAGTCGTGTCATCATTCCTGAGCACGGTACCACCTCCAGCTGCTCACACATGTTACTTCATATTGTTAATAAAATTTGAGTTTTACGAAATAACGCTGTACCAACGGTATATAATGAGAAGTAATCATGATAATGATCACAATTGATGCTATTGTTATATGTATTCTGAGAAAACACGATTGCACAGTTAATATACTTTCAAGATTAAAAAATATGCACCTGTCTTGATGCAGCTGGCAACCGCTTACTTATCCCGTAGGTGCAGGTCCAGCCTGCCTGACCCTTAGGTCGTCTGTTAGAAAGTGCCTTAGTCATAAAATCCGCATACGTACAATCATTCATTCATTCAATCATTTTCAGGAAGTTTTCGAGTGCCTCGAGGATATACCAAATGAGCCACTCAGTTATCGCTACGTGAACTGTGAATATTTGATGATTACGTATAATTTGGACCAAGGCGAAGTACCCGCAAAGTATATACTTAACCGACTCACATCGACTCGATATTGTTAAATATTTACGTACCGAGGTAGTTTCGCAGAACTTTTTTATAAAAAAGCAACAAGCAGGAGAGAGTTTCGCGCAAATAGAATAAACAAGAAAGTAGTACTTAGCGGTAGATAAGCGTGGCCGAAGATTTATGTCGCGAAACGAAGATCACAAGTTTAATATATTAAGCGGCGGCAGCGCGCGCCAACCGACGTCGTGCAACTATCGCTCCCGTACTGAATTAGCAAGAGTTGTGTCTGAGGCTTACAGCGTAATGTAATCTGTTCACTGTCATTTTCAAAGTTTGATTACAGTTTCATGTATTTATCTGTTAAGTAATCTTAGTTTATTTTTCTTTTGAGCATTTTTTACAATTACAAACACGGCACGCCCAATACTAAATATAAATATATAAACTAAAATAATGTTAGTCTCAAGTTCTGAAAATAAATTAAAAGAATAAAAATTCACGGTCTGTTCTCTTTGATAGCTATTAATAACAAAGCTTACCTACAGCAAAAGACTCAGCATGAGACCATGTTTTGGCTCCTCACTGCATTCTCGGATGCAAGGTGATCTTTGAAAATATTGCATCCATTATCTTTCCTTTTGATCCTTTTGTTTATTTATCAAAAATTCAACATTCTCATTGAGTTCATTATTCTGAATCAATTATAACGCATTTAGCTAGTTACTTTTTGTGTTTTGTTGTAAATTACTAACAGCCACTAACTTCAAATAGAAGAACTGAAATTTGTTATCAGAAAAAATTAAAACTCAACTAGAAACTAGTTTTACGAGCTACCCACACAAATTGATTATCTCTACAATTAACCATGTATCCTTACAAAAATAACAAACACATATTTTCAAATATGGTTATTATAAAAATATAATTAAAATGTAGCAGTAAGAGACTTCGTCACTGACATTGATTAACAGTCAACCATTACGGTGGGAAACAATGCGGAGCCGATATTGTGAAAGAGAGCTTTGCATTCTGCTGGTGTCACTAATGAATATATGAGACGTAATAAATTGTGCAAGTTGAGAGAATGAATGGCCCATTAGCGCAGTACATGTTCATGGCGGACCTGGCCGCAGGTACTCCGTTCGACACTCGTGACCTGAAACTGTATCGCACTATTATTCGTCTGTCCGACCTTCATGGTAATCGTGTCGATTTTCATGTCAACTGAGTTTCTCCAAACTATCGTAATTCGTAAAAACTGTTTTGCTAATACAATTTTATTACCTTTGTTAAAAAATAGTTATACTCGTCTAGTTCTATGAATTATGTTTCTTCTCTATCGTAAAGCAAAACTTCTGCGAAGTGCAGCAATGCTTGTCGACGTCGACTCGAGACTTCCGATAATATTAGTCATTAGTAATTGAAATATGAAAAATATAATACCTGGTTACGACCAGACATGAGAGGTATAGTTGACTATGGACCTATCGGGTACAACTATAATATGAAAGGACACATAAGACACAATGTTCAATTATGTTGTAAGGACATTGTGCATTTGAAATACTCCATGACTTCATACAAGAGATAAGTTTGCTTTATATTAAGACATGCTACTACACACATGTATTTTAAGAAAAGAAGAATAACGAGTGAGTGTATTACGCAGCAGAGTTTTGTGGGTCCGCGGAAACGAATAGCAATTAATAGTAGGACGATGCGATATTATCAGATAGGCAATCAACTGAACCCATCAACTGCCGCGCGAATACCAACCCCTAATATTTGAACTTAATAGCGGTGGGTTTTGAGAGGCTTTGAGGCCTGTTATTCGTAAATGAACAGCAAATAGACAGGTTTATAGTTTTGTAAATTTATCACCTCCTAGACACTAAAACAGGAAAAAAATACATATTTTTATAAAGATTTCCCCACTAGATGCTAACGCAACACAAGGCCTGTAAGACGTGGTAGCAGAAAAATGTGTTGAGAGTAAGACATTAAATAATTGTAACATGAAAGACTTAACGACTCGTTTGATAACACTATAATTGCATGGCATACCTTACAAATATGGGGCAATAATACCCTACCAGTAGTAAAGCTACATTAATTTTGATTAGGTATAAATTTAATAAGAATAACGGGAAGTAGTAAGTATTACAAGCACAGGAAGCACACAGGCGCGGTTCCGCGGGGTGCACAATAAAACTCGTTGTCGTGTCTCATCACACGTCTGCGGCGCACCGAGATGGTGCTGACGCGGCACTCACCTCCCCCGCGCCCGCCGACCCCTCGCACCCCTCCCTCCTTGCGGCGCGATTTCAATAGACGAGGGGAGGAGTTGAAAAATATCTAAGAGCAGCAGAATATCTAGCGGCCGCTTGCCTTTCATAAATTATCGCTTTAAATCTCCTCTTATTCAGTTCACAAGTTCTGCGCAGTTTGAATTAGTATTATTGGTGCGACGGGATTTTGTGTAAGATGTCCTTCTCAAAGGAAATATTATTGGGATTAGTAAATTATAAACGTAATATGATAATCCGTCTGAACGGACACCAAAAGAGTACACTTCAAAGGCAACTGCAACCTCAGTCTTTGTCCAGGTATTTATTGGGACATATTTATTTCCACTACATTTATATTCTAGCCTAAACTATCGAATTACTTTTTAGGACTCCGTACAACCAAATAAGAAAGGGGTGGTCTGTTCGCATGTCGCAGCTAGTTTGCTTTGAATCTACTGAACCAATGATGTGGAAATTTTGTACACATATCAATCCTTGTACCCCAAATACAGACGTACAACGAAAATAAAAGAAGGAACAAAGCTGATTACACTTGAGTGTAAATCATTTTTTATCTTTTATAGTACAATTTCAGTAATAGCCTCAAATAGTATAACTAACAATATTCATAAGATATATACCGGATGGACATTTACTAGATTACGTTTACTGAACTATTGCAACATATTTTAGTTTCGCGCCAAAGCCTAATTATTTTTGAAGCTCTCTAGTGTAAAATGGTGTCCTGGTGTTGAAAGGTACCGGAAATTATAAGATTTAATGGGCACAACCTGATGTTACAAATACAGAGCTAAATATATCAGCAAACTTTTTCTACAAGATTCTATAGTCAAGACTTAGAACGTGTATGTATGTGCGGCACTACGGGAATGGACGAGCAGGCGCACTGTAAGCACAACCGCCTGGGCCCGAGCTCTTATCTAGAAACAAACATATATCTCTACATATCTGCAAGACTATGATGGACGTCGAATATTTTAAAGTTCTAATAAATTAATTATGTAAATCACTTGAGTCTTGTTTTTATACGCAAATGCTTTGTGTTTAAAAACTTAATTGTATAAAAGTTATGTCATTTTAATGTTGCTAAGATGTTTTTTGGATCTGTTTAATTAAGCTTGCCAAAATGTTCAGCTAGTAGAGTATACCTAATACTTTGCATATTATACAGCATATTATATTTTCAATACTGAGATGTTTCAATTCTACGAATAGATAAAATTTATTAACATAAGTATGCGCTGTTTGGGGTTTCACACACACAATGTCGTTCCTTCTCTTATCTAAGAAACATAGGGTTCAAAATGATAGGTCCGAGTATCGTTTTAATATAATATGCAATATAAATAAATGTCTAACTGTTAACACTTTGCGTTCTAGATAAAGTTGATGAGTAGGAAATCTAAAGAGCTTAGCATTGCTCTTTGAGCACGTTCTAGCGCGAGTAAAACGGTCTCAACATGAACTCAATGGTATCGACTGACGCTAAGCTAAATAGGTCTGCTTTATTACATAATAATCTGCAATATCGCGTAAGTTTTTAAATTATATACTAATCAACGTAGTCTCATACATAACAACTTGGTGTGTTTGCGAAAATTTAAATATATATCAATATGATACCTAAATAATAATAAAAATATATCTATGGTGTTATGCGTTAAGACAAGTTGTAATGTGTGGTAACACTTAGCACAAATAACATAGCATTTGAAGACTTAATAGGTTTGTAAAGGTTTGTAAAGCCTTAAACGCCTCGCTACGGGACACTTAAACATAATGCATGTCGACAGCTTGTCGCCGAGTCATTACCGGCAGTTGTTGCGAAACTAAATGCTACTGTTACGTGCCTACCGCACTGACGAACAACCCTTTGAGTGATTATACAAAAATGTCCTAAGTGTACGAGATTCCGCCTCGTCGAGTTGCACCGCGTCGCAAGCTGCCGCGCCGCGCTTCGTTCTACAAACAAACATGCTTATGTCTTGTTCAGCGAGTAAACAACGTCTCCTACAATAATACCTCGTTATGTATTTTTAGGGTGCCGTACCTCAAAAGGTAAAAAAGGAACCTTTATAAGATCACTTTCTTGTCCGTCTGTCTGTCTGTCCGTCTGTCCGTGTGTCACCACCGATTTTCTCAGGAACGGGTAGACCTAGCAAGTTGCAATTTATACCAGATACTGAGGTCTATGGTCCCTATTAGGTGTATAATAATCAAGGTCCTGAGTCAACACGATAAAAAGATATGGGCAAATTTCGATTTTCGCGAAAACTTGTAAGTACCAAAATTTACCTTAATTTTTTTTATTTTTTTATTTTTCAGAATTTTCTCTTTAATTGTGTTGCAAGACCTTGCTTTTTACCAAAATTGACAATTCTAGGTCAACCGGAAGTACCCTATAGGTTTTGGGTCGAAAACCTATATGGTAGTTCCCGTTGACCTAGAATCACGAAATTTTTCAAAAAGAAACGTCCTACAGCACAAATAAAGGAATAATTCCAAAAAATAAAAATGTTGAAAATTAAGATAAATTTTGGTACTTACAAATTTTCGCGAAAATCTGCGTAAAATCTGGGTAGGTACGGAACCCTCGGCAAACGAGTTCGACTCGTACCTGACCAGTTTTTTTTAATCAGCAAAGGAGTTAAAAGGGAAAAAATACTAAAATAATAAGTTTATGGTCGTCATTGAAAAGTGTCGTTACGTGTGCTCCATATCATATAATTATGTAATTGGAACAATTTGCTCGCACACGCTCGTACGTAGTGGGCTCCGTTACCGGCTCGTAATTAAATAAGTGTGGGTTCACGTCTGCGTCCAGTTATCGTTATCGAATTAGACACGCTCGGGCCCGACCGGTGCGCTCGCCCTCGCTGTGCTCACAGTGGGGACTCGGGGACTGCACAACTGGCCTCACCTGCACTACTTCAGTTCGTAACATTTTCGGAGTACTGTTAAATAAAAAACCCTCTAGAAATATACAGATAGTCTAAAATCGAATGTGAACTTGCTAAACACTAAACACTATAGAAATCTAGGCCACTATAGTAACGTACGTAAACTCAATGTTGTGTGCAACATTTCGTTCTACGGATACGACGGGGCTCTTGTGGCACATCATAATCAAAAGCTCGTCGCATAGTTTCGGTCGCCACAGTGATTGGCTCAAAGCGTGTGATCTATTGTGTCGTACATGGACATCTACAATAAGTAGAGTATACTCGTATACGAGTAGTACGTTCTCAGTCAGCAGAACGTGGGCGCAATTGCAAACGAACGCGGCCTACATCTCGCACGAGCGCCGAAAGTCATAATGACGGATTGATGACGCGACGCGCCTCGTGAGGCTCATCGCTGACGCCGACTGCTCTAGCTTTATATCAATAGCAAATGTCCCTCATATATAATTTACCTCAATTTCTGCAAGATGTTCCGCTGTTAGTTAGAGGTCGTATAGTAAGTCTATGTGAAAAGCAAGGGTTAGTATAAATATTGACCTCCATTTTAAGCAGTGAAACCATCATACTGTATGCTAATACGTAGATCTAACTTGAATGAATTAAAATCTCAGTGTCTCGATGCTTAAGAATACATAATATAAAAAATTATAGTTTTAAAAAACTAAAAAACACGCTACTAAAAAAAGCGTGGGGTGCTTTTTACTATTGACAACAGGCACCCAACGCTTTTTTTCAAATTTATTTTCTATTTTTTAGTTTGGTTTTCTATAGAAAGCGTGTTTTTTTAGTTTTTTTTTAAATTAGTGTATTGTTATCGGTCCTCGATATACGTACAAAGTTTGAACGAATTCTGACCGTTTAAAGTCAGTCAAAATCACGCCCAAAGGAGTCGGTTACAAACATACAAACAAACATACAAGTGAAGCTAATATAAAGCGTGTAAAAAGTATCTTTTCCATGTCTAAACTTTGTATTATCAATTTATCATACATAAATACCGATCATGCATTTCTAATTGAAAAGTTAAAAAATTAAAAGACGCCGTTTAACTTGTGCGTGTACATAATAATAACCACACACATCTCACACAAGGCCGTCTGATCCTAAGCAGGCACCCTAGGCTGAGTATGTGCTATGGTGACCAGACTACTAATAAACATCTACACTTATATTATAAATGTGAAATTGAGTTTTATTGTTTGCTTTCACCTCTAAACCGTCACCAATGGAAAGTTACATTATCAGCGAGTTACATAGGCTACTTTTTACCGACTAACATGCGGGCGGAGCCGCAGACAAAAGCTATACTTAGCGTACATATTATAAAATAAAGTCCTCCGATCGCGTCTGTCTGTCTGTATGAACGCAATAAACTCAAAAACTTCTTAACGGGTTTTTATACGGTTTCCACCAATAGATAGTGTGATTCCTGAGGGAGGTTCAGATATATAATTTATGATTGTTGTATGTGAATTGACTGAAATATAACGATTATTGATGGAAAAGTCGCAAAAAATCTTATGCTATATAAACCGAGCGAAAAAAGATCACGGTTACCAAAATCCAAGCGGGCGAAGATGCGAGCGAAAGCGAGTTATAGATAACTAACACCCATACACGGGGATCAAAATATCGTGCTCATCACGCAATGTTTGTCCTGGACGGGAATTGAATTGGAATTTGAATTATTGTAATACGTCATTGCCTCAATGTGCGGATTTGCGAGGAGGAAACACAAAACCTTTGATGGCCGGTTGAGGCTTCACCTTACCTTGCTACTGCACTATTGTTGAGACAGATTGCACCAGGACAGCGTTGGTATAAAACTCCATGCAATGCAAACCACTTACAGTTGTATACGCCAGATATGAAACAGTGCCAACCTCGTTGTAACATTAAATACCTTTGATTTCAATGCTTTCATTCTCAAGTGTTAACATTGTAAGGTAACGAGCTTTCAATATCAGAACATGTACTGAGAAACGAAATCTACTTTACACATTTTCATGAACCTTATATCTATGTTTTAACGATATAGAGTGGCAAACAATAAACGGGTCACCTCATGGTAAGTGACTACCGGCGCCCATAGACACCTCGACCCTTTGAGCCCTCCATCCACGGAATCAGGGGCAGCCACATATTTTTAAATAAGTTATACATAAGGGCTTGTAGTTTTCGGGAGTGTAAAGTTAGAAGCTTGGCTCTACATGAGATCTAATAACTTTTTGACGGTTCAAACGATATAGTCTCGTCTTTGCAACATTTTACAGAAAAATGTTTTTCTTTTATTATTTATAATCAAGATCCATTTATAACCAAGTCCCTATATCAATTTTTAGACCTATAGCATCAAAATTTGCAGAAATTTGCGGCTCAAATATTGATGCTATAGATCAAAGTTCTATCCCCTAGTTTAAAAGGTCGGGGGAGGGAGGGGCTAGTTCCAAGATTTAATTTTTTTTGTTGTTTGTGTACTAATACTAGCTTACTTTACTGGCCGCTATACTTCAAAACAACGCCAACTTTACCCATACCCCTTCAGCTTTCTAGGACTTTAGGAAGTACCCTAAGAATTTGAAGCGCTTTGAGAAAAGGCACCTTTGCGTTTTACTTGGCTCGCCTTGGTTCAAACCAGACTGAACGCACAGTTCATTAGTCTATGCGTGCTATTCTAGCGGTCTGCGCCTCCACTAGCCCACTACGTCTACACTCCATTATAGGAATGTGTTCGTGAACAGCTAAAACTGAGAGGACTTATTACGTGACACTTTTTTTTTTAAATCTAGCTTGACAAGAATTTCTTTTTTCTGTGGTACGACTACATAATAACTCTACGAATGAGAGTTGTTATTGATAATTGCAAGCTTATTGACATAACAATACTCTTGAAATATAAATTAGAAGCAAATACTCTATTACAGTATCTGCTTCTAATTTATATTTCGAGAGTATCATCAATATAGTATTTTTCTCAATAGCAGTCAAACGAAGGGCACAGAGAATGAGCTCAGAATCGAATGCCGAATTAACCTTCGTCGGTGAACTGTTCCCTGAAAACACCCTTCGTCCGAAGTCAGTTCTACAAATTATAATTTACAGATAAACGGTTCGCCTAGAACACCCTTAGTCCGTAGTCGGTTCTACAGCTAATAGTTAAACATATAATACCTTTCGTCATCGATTATGATATCATTCATCCATGGTCGCGTTAACGATGGCACCTAACTGAAAAACTGTAATTAAAGTAGAACTGTTCCTATATAATTACGGCTGTCGCGGCAGAGATAAGGCTGACATGATTGTAGGTCAAGAACAGGGTAGATCTAAAAAACAATAAAAATAAAATGATAGACCTCAATCTGCAAAGTAACTTTCTACGTGTCTAACTTTGTGTAGATACACACAAAAATAAACAAATTATATCTTCGTAAAACACATGTTTTTTTTTCTGCAGAGCAATGTTTTAAGATACAGAATTTGAAAATCCAGAGCTCTATAACACTTCTACTACTTTAACAGTTCATCAAAGAGCTCCAAGATTTAAATTAATTACCAAGAAAGTACCGAAACTGTTCCCGAAAAGATTATTGTCTGCTTGAAAACGCCTATGTGATGCAATTTTAAGAGTAAGGCATTGGTGACAGTTCATCTTAAAATTTCATTTCTGTTTATGTAGAGGAACGTGTTTCTCACAAACTATTGAATATTATACGAACTCACCAAACGTCGTTTTCTGTAAGTCCACTTTTCCAGTTCTGATACAGAACCTTACAGAACAAAGAAATATGTTGTCATTAAACTTATTTTCAGAATTTCATCAACAATAATTTTAAAGTCCAGTTCTCCCTTGAGTTTTGCATGAAAATGGCGAGGGTGCGCCATAACGGGATAAGATATGAGCACGAACCTTTTCGCATTATGTACCGGCGCACATGAAACTGTAAAAATATATTTACCTACAAAACCTCCATAGACTCATTCGTTTGTTATTCACCAGAATGAGTTTCGACCTCAACCTTACCACGACCTCCGAACAACTTGCAAGTAGAGCTTTATAAATCTTGAAATATCATTCAGTGAAAAGTGTTTCTCTTTCTCCATCAACATAGGTTCCGTGTGATTTAACAAAAACTTATTCAATCTTCGTTTTTAAAAATCAAAAATATAAAAGGTCTTGCCGGCAGATCTAGCAAATATCAATCAATAAAAATAAAAATGGTATTTTATGTATGTATGATGAATAGACTTAAACCACTACGCCATCCGTGCATTAATTGCATTCAAGAACGAAAATGCATATTTATTAATTAACAGACCTACCCACTTATTATATTTTATTTCAAATTAGCACAGGAGGAAATACAAAGTTTTCGAATTGTTGTCCAGTGAACATTTAAGTAGTAGTTTGACTGCACGGATGGCGTAGTGGTTAAGCGGTCGCCACGCCACTCACTACTACGCTAAGTGCTGTGGGTCCGATCCCCACATGAGACGACACTTTGTGTGATTCACAAATTGTTGTTCTGTGTCTCGGTGTTCTTTGTGTCCGTTTCATGTATGTTTGTAAAGTCCCCCGTGACACAGGATTTATTCACAGTGCGGGAGGTGTCTTTTAAAAAAAAAAGTAGTAGTGTTTAAGTCGTTTAAAACCCATACAACAAATCTCAGTGGTAATTATTTTCCAAGAATTGTACTGTTACAAATTTGCTCTTTTGGTTTACCAAAATCAATTTTCCAGTAGTGTGCGGTTGGGTTGTTGTGTCGTTTTACTCGGAACTTATATTGGCATAGAATTCCGCACACCTCACTATGTCGTCTTAAGCCCGCAGTGCCGCTACTGAGTTATAATTAATCAAATAATCCTGCGTAGACTAACGCTCTCCTCACAAACTGATTGACGGGGTGGGCGGATGGGCTCCGCTATGAGTCGAATCACTGCTCTAACCACAGCCATAGCCGTAGCCGTAGCCTTTATTTAGCTACTCATTTATTAAATGTGCTTAATGAGTTCAACCATTGGCTTTGTTTATATATCAGTAGGGACCAGCCTCATGTGCTTGCCTCTGACAGCACATGTCAGGTATAATTTTCTCTCTTACTTCAATACGAGGATAATATAATCCTCTTCTCGATCTCCGTCGTCCCCGGACACACCGCCAAACCCGATATCAGGTTAATATTTAACTTATATTCCAATGGAAGTTAAAAAAATATCTTGCCATAAATTTTACTCTCCGGATCCATGACTAGTTCGGATCGCCGCGGGAAATTCACCTTCGAACTGGAAAAGAAATATTGTAAAGGAAATCCGTTTTAGAACCCTGTAGAGGTGCACGCGGGTGCAGGAGGCGGGCCGCGCCTCCCACGCCCCCGCCTTAGCCCTTTTTTTTTTTTTTTTTTTTTTCCGTGCGGAAATCCCCTCGGATACCACCTGTCGGTGGCATGTCGGACTCGAACCGACTAAAACCGCACGCCTTCGCCGGGTACTAATAGCCGGGGAACCAGGTATACCCTAGAAAGGAAGGCCCTGGTGCCCCGACATACCTCGGGTCATCTACAGACGAGTAGACGACCCCCGCCCCGTGTGGGAACCCCATGTTCCCTGTGCTCCCTGAAAGCGAGCGCGCTTCGCAACGCGCTCGCCGCCACCCCGGCCTGCTTCTGCTAGGGTGACAGATGGCCTCACCTGTCACCCCCAGGCCTGCGCTTATGGAGGACGGAGGTCGTTCTGCGACCTCCGGCGCCTGAGTGACCTGCGCTGCCTGGCCCGTGCCCGGGCCTGGCGGGCCGGGAGAGTTCTAAACCTCTCCCGGTCCCGCTCCGCCGTCTCCTTCGCGAGCATAACTTGCTCGCAGAAGGAGACGGCAGAGTTCCACGCACTCTCGCTCCGCACGATAGCCGCAATCAGGCTATCGAGCGAGAGAACTCCCACTCCGATGGCCGCCACGAGGTCTCGCCTCTGCTCAACCCACGCCGGGCACTCTGCCAGCGTGTGGAGAGCCGTGTCCACGGTCTGGCCATCGCAGTGGTGGCACTCAGGCGTTGGCTCCTTGCGGATCAGACACAGGTGATCTCCGAAACATCCCTTCCCAGTGATCACCTGCGTCAATCGGTATGAGAGGGTCCCGTGACGCCTCTCGAGCCAATCCTCCATTACGGGTCTTACCGCCGCAATGACGGCGTGCCCGGCGCTCGGTTGCCCGAGTCGTTCCCTCCACTCCCCTATGATGACCTGGCGGAGTTGGGATTTCCGGTCCTCGATTTCTCGAGTCTCGGGGCATCGACCCAACTCCTGCGCCTCCTTGCGCCACTGATACAGTGCCGCAAGGGCTCTCGCCTCCAGGTCCCACGGTGGAGTTCCGGCCAGGAGACTCGCTGCCTCAAAGGAGATCGTGCGGTACCCCCTTATGATCCTGATGGCCAGCATTCGCTGCGGTCGTCGCAGTATCGCGACGTTGCTGGCCTTCAGGGCCCCCGCCCATACCGGGCACCCGTAAAGGGCCATGGACCGCACAACCCCCGAGTAGAGTCTCCTGCAGGAGTCATCGGGTCCCTTCATGTTGGGCAGCAGCCGCGCCAACGCACGCGCTGCCCCAACCAACTTAGGGACCAGACCTCGGAAATGATATCCGAAGTCCCATCGGCCATCGAGTACGAGCCCCAGATACCTGATCGAGGGCTCGATGCCGATGCGAGTGCCTCCTACCGTGAGGCTAGATCCCTCAGGCGGCTTCCTCCGAAGCCCGTGGAAGAACAGGGCCTCGGACTTGTGCAGAGCCACCTCGAGACCCAGCCGCCGGATACGCTCAACGACTTGGGCAACCCCGGCCGTGGCCCTCAGGGTTGCCTCGTGGTGCGTCTTGCCGCGCGCCGTCACGAGTGTGTCGTCCGCGTAGCACACGACGGCGACACCATCCAAGAAGGCACCACGAAGCACCCAGTCGTAGCCGATGTTCCACAAGAGTGGCCCTAACACCGACCCCTGCGGAACACCGCACGACATTTCACGCCTACCGAGACCGGTCCTACTGGGGTAGACGACGGCTCTCTCCGACAAATATGCCCCGACTATGCGGCGGAGGTATAGAGGCACTTCGTGATACACGAGCGCCTCCCTGATGCAGCTCCAGGGCATAGTGTTGAACGCGTTGGCGATGTCCAAGGACACCGCCAACACCACTTCGCCCCGGGAGACTGCTTCCTCCGCCAGAGCCTTCACGCGCATGATCGCATCCACGGTGGAGCGCCCCTGACGGAAACCGTACTGGTTGTCCGCCAGATCCGGCCCAACCATCACGAGATGCTTGACGAGGCGCCTTGCAATCACTCTTTCGAAGAGCTTGCACACCTCGTCAAGCAACACTATGGGCCGGTAGGCGGACGGTGAGTCCGCCGGGCGCCCCTCCTTTCGGATGAGGACCAGTTTCCCCGTCCTCCACAATTTCGGAAACTGGCCCCGCTCGAGGCATGCGCTGAAGAACCCTCGCAGTCGGGGCTCGAGAGCCTCGTCGACTAAGGCCAGGACCCACGCTCGGCCAGGAATGCCATCGGGTCCCGGGGCGGTGTTTTTGGCTTTAAGCCGTAACACCGCCACCCTTAGTTCCACCCCAGTGACCTCAGGCACGTCGTCGTCATCCACGTTAGGCGCCTCAAGCGCCGGAGGCGGAGCCATCTGTGGCGGAGTATGCTCCACCACTCGCGTTGGGAACAGGGAGCCAACGACCCTCTCAAGCAGCTCTGGCTGAAGACACCGTGTGAGCGGCGGGGCCCATGGGCGCATCTTGCCCCTAACCATACGGTAGGGGCGTCCCCACGGATCCCGCTCCAGTGTCTCCAGCATCTCGCGGCGGGCCTCGCTCTTGGCCCGCTTTATCGCTGCCTGAAGGGTCCTCTTGGCAACCCTGTAACCCGCTAACAGCTCCGCCTCTCTCGCTGCCGCATCTTCGGGGCGGCGACGCCTCCTGCGGAACCTGGACCACCGGCGGCGCGAGGTCACGCAGGCTTGACGCAGCCGTGCGATCTCCGGCGACCACCAGTAGACCTGGCGCCTTGCAGTATTGGGCTGAGCCCTAGGCATCGCCGCATCGCAGACGCGGGTCATGGCCTCCCGGAACCACTGTGCCTCAGCATCGACGTCGACAGGCCTGTCCGGCGCAGGAGCCCAGGCCTGTACGATGGCGGCTTCCAGGAGGAGGTCGCGATCTAAGCGCTTGAGCGCCCAACGTGGTTCAGGTGGTGCCGGTCTGACCGGCGCGCCATCTGCAGGGGCGGAGACGTCAAACCGAATATATCGGTGATCCGAACCTGTCTCCTCCCCGACAACGACGCGCCAGCCTTGGACACGACGCGCTAGCGAGGGGCATGCGAACGAGATGTCCACGATCGAACTACCCCTCGCCGTCACGAACGTGGCCACGGCCCCCCGGTTTAGGAGAACTAGGCCGAATCTTTCAGCCCAGTTCTCCAATGCCCTGCCCCTCGGGTTCGTGCGCAGGGAACCCCAAGCCTGCGACCAGGCGTTGAAGTCCCCCAGCACAAGAACCGGGTGGGGGCGACAGGCATCGACGACGACGGCCAGCTGAGCGAGCCATTGCTCGTACTCAGTTATGTTTCGGTTCGGCGTGAAATAAGCGGCCACGACCGCTATATCTCCAACTATCGCCGCTACACAGCCCCGTCCCCTTGCAACTACTGCAAGAGGTGGAGTGCCGGCTGCGGTACCGTGCACTAGGGCCGCCGTGCCGTCCAAGTCGGTCTCCCAGGCAGGCCCGAGAAACCGATGGACATATGGCTCGGCGATAGCGGCGATGTTGATGGACCACTGTGCCATGCTCTGGAGCAGAAGATCCTGAGCATCGGCACCGTGGCCTACGTTCACCTGGAGGATGCGGAGATGTGGGTCCATCACTGGACTTCCATCCCCGCATCCCGCAGCGAACTTTGCGGCTGTCCAGCGGCACTCTCCGTCTGGATCAGCGGCTCGGAGGCGGAAGGTCGGCCTCCCGGCTTCGGTCGCGATAGGGCACAGGCCTTACCACCAACCCGGTGGTCGGCAGGCTTGCCCTCCGCTGCGCACCTAAAGCAACGCAGCGGAGCGTTGCAGCCACCCGCCTTGTGACCGGGCTGGCCACAGCGGAAGCATCGGTCACCTACGGTGGCCTCCGCCGTGCAGTGCACCCCTACGTGACCCACCGACAGGCACCTGAAGCACCTTGCCGGTCGGGCCTGCAGGAGCCGTGCCTGCGCCCTCAGGAAACCTCCGACCAGGAGGCTCCGTCCATCGGCGACCTTCTGGGCCGCCGCGATGGGGCAGCTGACAACCGCTGCCCCCTGTCCACCGGGGCCGAAGCGTATTGCTCCGGCCTTCACGCTGTCCAGAGGGCAGCTTCCCGTCTCCGCCACGGCGAGTCTGAGCTCGTCCGCCGTGACAGAGTCGTCCAGGCCCGTGATGCGGACTTCGGCGCATTTAGTGGGCCTGGACACTCGGACGTCAGCTGCATCCAGTGACTCCCTCAGCTTAGCCGCTAGGGCATCGGCTTTGGGGCCACTGGTAGCGCCGGCTACCTCGAGGAGCCGGGCTCCCGTCCGTGTGTTTTTACACCGGACGCCCGGAATCTCGAGGGCTTTGAGGTCCACGTTGGCCTTGACTTTCGTCAAGACCTCGGCGTACCCCACGCCCCTCTCCGCTGCCTCCGCCGTCAAAGTGATAACGACGGCCGAGGAGCGAGGGGCGCGGAGCTTCCTCGGCGCTCCCTTCGCGGCGGCGGCGGCGTCCCTCCTCGCCTTCTTGGCCGCTTTTTTGGCGGCCTTCCGCCTCTTTTTGTTGTCCCCGGCCACCGTCCAGCCCCGCTCCAACGAGCGCTGTGCGGTGTCAGCCGGGGCCGAGACTGGGGCTTGGGTTGGGGCCGCCTTCCCCCTCCCTTTGCCCTTTCCGGCCTTCTGGGGCGGGGGCGCTGATGACGGCCCAGCCACCCTAGCTGCTGGCTGGGCTGTTAGGCCCGCCTTGGCAGCGGCCGCATATGTCGCCTTTGGCGGAGCCAGAGGTGGGCGACAACGGGCGCTCTCTACAGCGGAGATGCGCCTCATTATCCGCTCCTCCATCTCCGCCATGAGTCGGACTAAGCTCGGCTCCGGCTCCGGGGCGGACAGCGCCAACGGTGCCGAAGGCGCTGGTGTGGCACTAGCGTGAGCACGAGCCTGTGCGAGATCCGCCTCGAGGCGGGCTCTCTCCCTAGCGTGGGCCTTGCTCTCGGCCACGAGGAGTCTGCCCGCCTCAATTATGGAGCGCACTACCGCTACCAGGGCCTCCTGTTGGGGGCCCCCGGCCAACCCGGACGTCCGAAGCAAGCAATCGGCCTGGCCGATTGCCTCCTCAATCCGGTCGACGGGGTTGCCGGTTTTGCCACCCTCCTTCTCGCTCCTCACCTCGGTCACGTCTATCGACCTCTCGGACGCGACCCTCTTCACGGGAGCTTCGTAGGAGCGTAGGGGCTCCTTCTTCTGCTCCTGGGCAACCCTAGGGAGTCGGCCTCCGCCGCGAGCGCCTCTGCGGCTTGTGCCGACTTTGGGAGCCGAGGCCTCATCGCTCGAGGCCGACTCCAATTGCCTCTTCAGGCCAAGGCGAAGCGAGCGCCTTTTGCGCTTTGGAGTACCCTTCTGGTGCTGCTCCGCAGCTGAGACCATCGGGGTACTCGCTTCGCTCATCTCTGAGGCAGTGTCGGTGTTCGACACTACCTCCAGGTTTTTTGCGTCCTCCGCGTTTTTTTTGGGTGCCGGATTTACTGCTCGGCGACGGGCAGGTTAGACAGAGGTTGCTCCCCCCAGAGTACGTTTGGGAGCTGCCGGAGCCGTCTGGCTCCGGGAGGGATTCTCCAGACGCAGTGCGTCTGGTACCCTCCTGGGTAGATTTAAAAATCTTTGGGCCCATGTCATAAAGTTAGTTTAACGTCCTTCGACGGGGACGCCTTCGGCACTGGACTCCCTCCAGCGACTCAGCCCCTTGCCAGGCGTCAGAACGTGGGCTTAGAGCATTTTTTATAGAGGTTTACGTCCTCGCGGATCCGAAGATCCACCGGTCCTGTCCATTCAGGATTACGGCTGGGCCGGACGGGGTCTGCACCAGACCGGGTCCGTCCGCCCCAAGGTTTTTTATAGAGGTTGCCTTCCTCGTAACCCTCGAAGAGCCGTCATTCCTGACCGTTGCCAGTCAGGGTTACGACATGGCCGGACGGTGGTCTGCGTCAGACCAGTGTCCCCCACCTCTGGACAGAGCCAGCTGCAGTAGACCCGTCCGCCCCCAGCCCGCTCTCCCCTATGCCCTCTGCCAAACAGAGGGACACGCGGAAAGCGGCCCTCCGAACAGCCCTTGACGGGCCGTTCCCACCTCGGCCGGAATTGGCCGCAGGCGGCAGCGCCTCCCCCACCTAGGGAGAGAGGCGCTGCCGTCTCCGTTGCCCAGGGTGCACCACAAGGAGGTTCCGGACCACGCACCCCGCCCCCGCCTTAGCCCTGTATAGCTTCAACGTTATGATAGATATTTACTTGTATTTGCTATGCCGGTAACTTTACAAGCTGGCCCAGTGTACCCTCGGCGTCAAACAACGGGTGTGCATTCGCTTAGTATTTTGGTGTCTCTGATTTGTGACACTTGACGGGTTCGGATGTCGGATTAATGCTGACGGAGGTTTTACCTTTGAATTATTTACTGTGTAAATCCTATTCCTCGTCCACAAAGAAAAAGTTTTATTTAAAGTTAGTCGTAAGCTTAAATACTCATAACTTATTGAAGTGAAAAATTCTTTAGTCGCATTGGACATTTTTAAACAACAAACAAAAGAATGTATTTTTTGAGATGGGAAAAACCATTGAACTCGCGACACTGACACCTCTGTATACATATAAGTATCTACATATATTGGCCCCGTTTACACGAGATTTTAATTTGTTGGTTTAAATACATTGATCATATAACTATATATAATATAATCACATAGTGCGTTTATACATACATCACAGATATACATATATTTATGTCGGAACTTCTCTAATCGAAAAAAAAACAAAAAAAAAACCTGTTTTAGTCAAAATATTTTAAATTTTCAAGTTTTCATTGCTGTCGGCACTCCTACTGTTTTTTCTTTATGTTGTTCCAGGAATATATAATTTCGACAGCTTCATCATTCATCATTCATCATCAGCCTATCGCAGTCCACTGCTGGACATAAGCCTCTCCACTTAGATCGACAGCTTATTCCTTATTAAATCTTAAAAATAATGATAAAGTGTTTTCCACAGAGTCTGGACTAAATGAAGCGAGTTCCACTCTCCCACTCTCTTTGACCGCTCATTAACGTTTCACCGAACCGCACACCACCGCCATTTTAAAAATAAACAACTATTAGCAAACGTTATAAGTTCCAAATAAACAAATAATAACAAGTATACTGGGCAATATACCACACATGTAGACCGGGACTATGCAGAGCTGGTACTATGGGAACTTATTGTGATGGCTTCCCGTGTGCTACACCCAGGAGCGTGGATGTGAATATAAGAGAATAAAATAAAATATTCAAAATTATGGAACCCTGCAATCGTATGTATTTTAATTTTTGCCCTACTATGAGCGCTGAATGTTAACTTTGAAATAAAAACCCATATACTCGTATTACCTATTATAAGCTGGCATATTTGTTTGATTATAATGTGGGAGCGCCACGCTATAACTTTTATATCACTCTCGAGCAAACGAATGATTAACGTTCGTGTTGTGTGTTGCAAATTAAAGGGAACACTCGCTATTACACAACAGTACAAGGCAGTAAATGCGAGCGACGCATGCGAGCCTCGGCGGGGGCCGCTCGTGGCTCTAAGCGAGCGTCTGGCACTCTAGCCGCGCTCTGCCCTGCACTGTAGCAGAATGAAAATTTATTCAAATTAAAAACACTAACAACCGGCGTGTTAACCTGTTGTTTGTAATATGAGTCACGACTCCAGCCATTATGCTAAATTGCACGCGCCATCATTTAAAACTTGAACGCGTTCAGTCGATGTATATCGGCTCCGTGTTGCGATTCCCGACGTTCATCGTCACTGTGTTAGGAGCCAGTGTATGACGTCACTACAACACACGTCTGAAACTAGGCTTTAATCTTATATCAAGTATCAATATCTTAGATCAAATACAAAAGTTAAGATGGTACTCTGTAAACAGAGATCAGAGTTAATCAAAAATAAACGCCTTGGCGTGTACATACACAATTACACGCACACATGTACTACGAAACAACGCATTGTTAGTCAAAACGTCATCAAAAATGTCAACAATATTTACAAGTACAAATGATGACTTGTGTTGTGAAAGGGTGCAAAAATTGAACTATAACAGACAGATGGTAGGAAAGAATTGCATTTCAAACGTAAGCGTAGAAACCAATATTTTCAGTAAATAAAATGATGATGGCAGCACCGGCCCACGCACACATGTTTATAAAACCGACGTCACTTCGTTCTTCGCAAAGTTCCATCTTAACATTTTTATTTCATCTCAGATCATTATATATTAAGGAAGGTACTTGAAACATGCACGTTTAATGATTTCGTAATATTAATGATCAGCCCTAGTAGAGGGGTAGCTTTATAGGGAGTTGCCTAACTCCCTATAAAGATACCCCTCTTTACCTACTACCTACTTTCAGATGACATGGGACATATTAGTATAAACTATTTAGAAGCCTTAATATATTACAATTGATATGTAGCAACTGAGCAATTTACAATTTTATAATCAAATTACTCTAAAGGAAAAAAAAGTTTTATGGAGGAACTTTACCTACTTAATCTTAAAATGAATTAAGAGCAAACAAACGAAGTATTCAATAAACTCTGTTTCTAACAGTTGTTTTTTTACTATATTTTAGAACGATGTCTCTTTGAAATTTAATTTATATAAATGATTATCTCAAACGTTCTCTGTGATGACACAAAGAACCTTTGTTCACGATCACTGAAACGTTGTCGTCTTCAATGGATGTCCAACTTTCTATAAACTCATGTCAGATTCGTCAGAAGCCAAGGCTTTTTCTTTTTTTGTCTTTTTCTTTCCTTATTTGTTTATCTAATGTATGTCAACGAATTATTGATAATTAAGGTAAAATCAGAAATACTCGACTTCTAATTGTGATAAAAATATATTTGCCAAGCTCTTAAACAAACAAGGATAGAGCTGAAGTCTCAACAGACACAGCGTCTGATTTAATAAACGTGGTTGAGTTAATATTTGCCGTATAATATGAATCACACGTTATGAACTTTTTTTATGGGCTGATGTACAATGCTCCTCCTCACGGAAAGTGTCCGTTTCTTCCGTTTATTATAACTTTTAATGTTACCTTTAATAACTAAACATTGTTGTGCGGCAGTCGGTGCGCTGACTTGCTGCCTTCTGACACAACCGTACACGAACTTGTGACGGGGCGCGAGTCGTGAGTCGTGGGCGACAGGAAATTGACAAAGTTGTAGCGTACTAGCTGAATATTTGCGCCAACTTGGTTAGGAGCAACCCATATACATAAACCTACAATACCCTATATGTACACCTACAATATTGTTTAAATGTATTATAACGCTGCTTCGTTAGCTTTTTAAATGACTTCAAAAAGAAAAAAAAAAATGTATAAAAGGTATGCTCCTGCTCCAAAGTCCAGAAGGCCGATTCTCGTAATAAAAGTTCGGTCATTTTCAGTTCTAACCAACTTTCGATCTCACAACTGTCAGAAAAGGTATCTTCGTAGTAAAGTATGAAATATTCAACGTGGACTGTAATGTGATTATATCGTATTGTAACTGAAAATTGAATCAGTAATCTCCTAGTCTTAGTAATACTTTACTATTTTACTACGAAAGTACCTTGTACGACAGTTGCGAGATCAACTCAACAACAAAAGTTCGGTCACAATTCAGTACCGATCAACTCGATTGGAACTGAATTGTGACCGAAATTTTACTACTGCCTCTAGATCTAATGACACAGCGTCTTTGTCGATTTTTTTTTAATTTAACCAACAGTCGCCGCCGTGGATCTAGTCTATATAAACCTTTAACTATATACTTAAAAGTCTATATAAACTTTTAACTCTGGCTTGTCACTGACTTCAAACACACCAGAATGCACCTTGTGCCTTAATCAAATTAGCTAAAGTGTTGCTTGTATTGTTGTCTTTTCAATCAAATTTTTAATCAATTACTTCCCCTCGTTAGTGTTTTTGAAATCGGTTAAACTTTTTAAAAAGTATTGGCATTATGTTTAAGTGTATACGAGTAAATGTACACTACATTTAATGTTTTGAGATTTACAATAGAATGTGGCTGGTCGATGCTCAGCTGTAAGGTATTGCAGTGTCATCTTGTCACCGTGGAGACAGATTGTGATTGCAACTGTAATTACAGCTCGGGCCGGCCTCAGCGCTAGTTGCCACTGGACGGGGTCGGGAAGCGTTGCGTCGTCTCTCTGCACACGCGCGCCTACTAATTCGTAGTTATCTACTGAAACAGTTTTTCGTAAAATATTACGCTATTAAAATGGGAACACCGCCTTATTGCTTCGCAATTGTCATCCTACGGGGTCGGTGTAACATGTATTTTTCTAATCTGCTTAACAGAACTGTTATTTTATGTTTCGATATTATTTATGTTTCCCAGACTTGTTAATGTAACACAGACCTTCTGTATATCTTAATGCAATAGTAAATAGGCATAAAATAAATGAAAACGTACGTAATAGAAGCTTATGATACAAAAACGTTTAACTATTATATATCTATGAATAACAATAAACTTGTCAAAAGCGTTATAGGCGGCGCACTGTGCAACGATCTTTAACTTAACTAAACTGGATATGTATCTTAATAAATCGTGCAATTTAAACCTATTATTAATTTGGAGTCAGTCAGTCAGTATTTCTTTCGATACGTCTTAAACCAAGTTGGTGAAATCGCGTTTGGATTATCAGTTGTTGTTCGATACACATTCTACAAAAGCTTTCGCCTACATATCGTTAGTGTTGATCATTATTTAAATCGATTCTTATTCATGATCCCAAACGTGAAGTACTATTGATGATATCATAGCAAAGGTTTTAAATTCTAAAATTAATACCGGTCATTTTTGCTTATAACATAAACGTAAACAAAAAAAGAAATCTTAGGGTATTTTGAATCATTAGTCAAGTTAAATGTCAGTATAATAGTGTTGTTTACACTTCCTCATGATAAAGGGTTGTCGCAGGAGGAAAGAAAATATTAGACATCATTTAAATATAATGATGCACAATCTTACATGCTAAATAAATGGACCTTATTGATCTTTTCTGTATTACTGGACATAGACTTACACAGGATCAGTTCATGTTCAATTTTGATCATTACCATTTAGGCAGCTCATTCAACAGCAATACATGGTGGCACTATGATACTAATAAATAAGAAACTTGAGTTGAGGACGGCCTAAATAAATCGCAAAACTCACTTTTATCATAAATATAAAGATGATCGATGACGAAATATTTACTCACCGGCGGGAATACTAAAGCAACTTCAATTCATTCTAATTAATGATCATCAAAAGTAATTAATTTACATAACCGGAAGAGAATTACAGCATTGAAATGCTAAATAGTCGAACGAAACAGAAGTTTAAAGGAACATTTGCATAACTATGGAATTAGACTTTTTTTTGTGCGGAAATCCGGTGGTTATGTCTCGAACCGACCAAAACCGTCTCGGGTACTAGTTTCCGGGGAACCAGGTGTACCCTATGAAGAAAATCCCTGATACCCCGACGTACCTCGGGCCATCTACGGCGTGTAAATGACCTCCTCCAGTGTGGGAACCCCTATGTCCCCTATGTGCTCCCGAAAGGGCGCTCACGCTTTGCAGCGCGTCTCGCCACTACCCCGACCTGCTTCTGCTAGGGTGACAGATAGCCTTACTTACCACCCCCCGGCCTGCGCATAAGCGCAGGCCGGGGGGTGCCTGCGCTTATGGAGGACGGAGGACATTCTGCGACATCCGGCTCTTGAGTCGTCTGCGGTACCTGGCCCGTAGCCGGGCCTCGTCCCGCTCTGCCATCTCCTTTGCAAGCATTACTTGCTCGCAGAATGAGACGGTGGAGTTTCACAAACTCTCGCTCCGTACCATGGCAGCAATCTTGTTACCGAGCGAGGCAACGCCTCTGCTCCACCCACGCCGGGCATTCTGCCAGCGTGTGAAGTGCCGTGTACACGATCCGGCCATCGCAGTGATGGCACTCGGGCGTTGGCTCCTTGTGGATCAGACACAGGTGATAACCTGCGTCAACCGGTATGAGAGAGTTCCGTGATGCCTCTCCAGCCATTCTTCCATAGCGGGTCTTACCGCCGCGATAACGGCGTGCCCAAACAATGGAATTAGCCTGCACTCGTCTTGGACACCTTACTTACTTACCTACTTGGACTTACTTAAGAATAAAATCATAAAGCGGGTAGTTGCCTAAGGCGCGATGCTTCAATCGCGTCTTACTGTTTTTGGCCCACGCCTAAAACGTTTTACTCGTGATCACAACGAATGATGTTAATAACGTTGTACAATGTTTTAAAGTTGTACAAACAGTTTTAGAATCGACTGAAAATGTTCAGAGTTATTGCGTACGTTGTCTTCGTTGGAATTGTCGACGATTTGGACAGAATTATTGATCGCATATTGGAAGGTTGTTTACTAACTTAATGTTGAGTATATGAACTTTTTACATTGAAAACAAATTAGTCAACATTTTGTTTTACCTACTGAATTATTTCTAAAGTAGTACCTCTCGAGTTATACACTTAATTTGTAAAATGACTTTAGTCTTATGAAGTAAGAAGCTTATAAAGAGTGTACACGTACACTCTCTGATTGTATTTCTCTTACATATTTCTCTAAAAAAAACATGGTATTTGACGAGCTTTACGAAAATTTATCAAACTGTTCATTACAGTTAGTTAGTTACAACGTCTATAACTTAGTTGCGCTTGACCTGATGACTTTTTTTGAGCAGTTAAAATTGAAAACGTTCGACTAGTTTTTAACGTACAGTCTACGCTCTGGCTGCGGTTGCACAAAGCGGTTGCCGTACAGCCAAGGAGAGCGTTACAATGCCGATGCCAAGCTGACCTGTGTGACCTGTACGTATGTGTGGACGAGCTGCAAATTGTCGCATGTTCACAATCGAGGCTCGATACTGTGACGATCATACGTACATACACATATGTGTAATTGTATATGTGTGTACACAAATACGTTCAACAGTTCGATTATCGAGGCGTTGTTAGTCTGTAGACACGGGATTAACTGGCGCTCGCTCAACAATCAAATGCAACTGCTTGTCTGATTCAAAAGCTGTTCTGTGCCAATACACATTTTTGGAAATTTGATTGCAATATTCTCATAGTACTCTTTTTATATTATTTAAATTCTTTATTGTGTAACAGACGTGTCTCGATTTTCTTTTTTGTGTACGCTTCAAAAACTCATAAAGTTCTGCACCGATTGAGTTCAAACTTTTACACGATACTAGACTTCAAAGATGGTTTTTATCTATTTTTTGCTACCACAATGTGCCACAGCGACGCGTGGCAGGGTATAGCAAGTATTTTATAAAAACTGAATCTTGTAACTGGCCTGATTCTATTTAATCAGGGCGAAGGTCAGGCCATTTAAATTTGGATAAGATACTTGGACCAGGCCCTTTGGTAACAGAAATGTTGCGTCTCAACATCACTCTGGACCTTTCCCTAGTTTCAATACGTATATAAAACCACAGTTATTCGCATCAACACGAATAACATTTAAAGGTGACCGTTAACCGTTTTCCGTAGGTTGCTCTCCTCCTCTTGCGACCTATATGAAGTAGTTCAAGTAGTTACAATAAAATTCTAATTAAAATATAATACAATATATGAGATATAACATAACAAAGCGAAAGGAACGTTCCGACCGGGGTCCGTAGACCCGTAACGCCGTTTTTTTGTTAAAACAATTATAATATGTTAACTTTTAGCGCTTATCTAGTTTCATCTAATCAAACACAAAATCCATACTTCATGTTATAATATACTCGTATCCATCAATCCGACATAAAAACCGTCTCTGTGGCTGAAATACAAAACTTAGAGGCTCATTATTATATTCATTATCTGTATAATAGCAATATAAACACCAAAGCATCTCAGGCAAACTTTAATTCGATACAAAAGAATCCTGCCCTGAAATTACTCAGCGTCTCGCAATTCGTAAAGAAAAATATATCACAAAAGCATGCTGGAGAGCGACGGAGAAGGCTCGCAGCGGCTTGCCTTGCTTGCCAACACATTAGAACATTCCAGGCCCATGTTGGGCAATCTAATACCACATGCACGGAGTGGCTCGCAAGCTCAAGAAATCGTGTCGCAGATTGAGATGCGGAATCTAACACCAAACGTGGGAAGTGACTCGTAGCCAAACCATACTCGAACTGAATACTCGACCTGAGAAAGCTCTTATTGGTAGGCTGAACAAATTTTTCTTCATAAAATATTTAATAGTTATAAATTATTTATTTTCTTGCTAAGAGTAACTTTTTTTTTTTTTTTTTTTTTTAACGTGTGGAAATCCCCTCGGACCGTCACCCCTCCGGGGTTTGCGGCGGGGTGGTGTGTCGGACTCGGACCGACTAAAACCACACGGTGTGCCACTCTGCGCCTGTAACAGGAGGGATCCGGGAACAGCTGTTGTTAAGACATCCGGACCCCTCCTAGCGCCAGCCCGCTCCTGGTGCGGGCTCCGTCTCAATGTTGATGTTCCTCTCTTTAGGCGACGTCCGGCACACGCGGACGCCGCCCCCTCGCGGCTGGCCAAACTAATGCGGGTGGAGGGGAAACCCACCCCGTCCACCCGCGGCCACACTCAGGGCGGCATGAGGCTGTGATAGGCGGGCCTCCGCCGCCCGGTTCGCCGGCGGCGGATCGGGTCCGAGTGGAGGTCGTCCTCCCGGGCCCTCTCCGCCGCCTCCTTCCGCGAGATTACTACCTCGCAGAAGGTTGCGACCGCGGTAAAACAACTGTCGCTACCGGCCATGGAGCGTACTACGGCCGGTAGCGAGAGATCCACTCCGATGACTGCAGTGAGGGCCCGGCGCTGCGCCGCCCATGCTGGGCAGACCGCCAGCGTGTGCTGGGCCGAGTCCTCACTGCAGTCGCAGTGGTGGCAGGCGGGACTCAGTTCCCTCCTAGCGACCGTGTGCAGGTACTTTCCGAAGCAACCGTGCCCGGAAAGCACCTGCGTCAGCCGGAAGGAAAGGGTCCCGTGCTGCCGCCCTGCCCACTCGGCGATGACCGGCTGGAGAGCCTCCACGGCGGCGAAGCCAGCGCGTGGAGTCTCCAGCCGGAACGACCAACGAGCCATCGTGGCTCGGCGAGCGGCTTCGCGCCACTCGCGCACATCCTCGGGCGGAGGGCGAAATCCGCTCTCCGCCCGGGAGTCAGCCACTCGCCGATAAACTTCGGCGAGCACTTCCGCCTCCAAATCCCACGGGGGAGTACCGGCCAACGCGCATGCCACCTCCGTCGACACGGTGCGGTAACCGCGTATGGCTCTGACCGCCATTACCCTCTGAGGGCGCCAGAGGCGTACCCTATTCTGGGCGGTCAGAGCCGCCGCCCACACCGGTGCACCGTACAGTGCTATTGACCGGACAACCCCCGTGTACAGCCGTCTTGTCGCGACGCTGGGTCCACCCATATTGGGCAAGAGTCGCCCTAGGGCAGACGCAGCGCCGACCAGCTTTGGAGCAAGCTGTCGGAAGTGCTCGTCGAAGAGCCACCTCCCGTCGAGGATCAGGCCCAGATATTTCATCTGGGCCCGAACCGGTACGAGGACCGAGTTGACCACGATTGAGGCGCCAGGGGGTGGACCACGACGGGGCCCATGAAATAACAGGGCCTCCGTTTGCTAAGAGTAACTTAAATCAACCCTACATGACTAAATATAATCCGTTACATGCGAACATAAAACATAGTTTCTGTGCACGCAATAAGCTTTGAAGGTGGTTTGCCGTCAGCGCGAAGGAGCTTCGGCTGCTCCTTTTTTTTCAGTAAAATGTCTCTTCTACATTTCGCTGTTGCAACAATCGTCTTGTGTATTTTTTTACAATGTGTTTATTTCTTCATACGTTTATTTCATCGTACATTACCATTATATTATACATACCATTATACATACCTACGGCCCGTTTTCGTACGGTGACTACATTAAAATCTGTACTAATAAAATAAAGCTGAAGAATTTCTGTTGGATTGTCTGTTTCTTGAACAGCGATAATCTTTTGAACTATAGTCAGGTTTGAATCATTGTTTTAGTATTGTATATAGTTATTATTGAAGCTATGAAACAACATACTCGCACTTCAATGATCAGGAGAGGAGTAACGATCATAAATGCATTAAAAAAAAAACGGCGCGAGGGGACTATGAACACTCGGTCGGTACGAAGTTCCTTTCGCTTTTTGATAGACGTTTTGCTATAGTGTCGGCAAAAACTCTTCTTTCATTTTTCGGTCTCGCTCCCATCCGCTCAGAACGTGTAACGCGAGAAAAGGAACTTCGTTCCGAAAAAAAGGTAGAAGGGCTAGTTTTAAATAAGTGGATTTTAATACACAACTGTTCAATAGTGCGATATGCGATACGATAGTTAGTTATGCGTTAAATAATCTTCAGCTAATTTACTTGTTATTCTGCCACAAAGTGGTGCGCCAACTGAAAGTGCACATCGTTACATCAGAAATGAATATATTTTATTTTTAACTCGAAATTGTTATGTTTTTATTACTTGAATTTCTTTCATGTAGTGACACGACGGGACGATCCCTTTTATTCAGGGTGAAACCTGATGTCCTGACTCTGATGTGAAGTCTGATGCACAGACTTTAAGTGACACAACCAGAAATACAACAAAACATCTTAATACGTGCACTAGTTTCATGTTCGTTTCTTCATTCGTGCAAACATAAGGACAAAAATCTAAAAATATGGTTTTACTCCTGTTCTTACAAAGTGATCTCATATCATTTTCTCTTAAATATAAACATAAAGATGATTTAGAAACCTTCCCGATATACCTGATATGTTATATTGGTAATCCCTTGTTACTGTAAGTTATTTTGAATCGCATACATAGTGTATGTGTGCTCGTATTAGTTTTGTTCAAGAAATAACCACGGACGAGACCATGCTACACAAATATGATTGAAATATGTTGCCTTATGCGATATTCACGCGCATCGTGACACGTCACGGCGTCACGGCGTCGCTCGTGTCGGGACACGTGTCACGCGAAGCTGACACTCCGTGTGTGCGCAGCAGCTGTCACTCCGATGAATAAATGATAAAATTAAATCATCTGTTGAGGTGACCTACTCATGCCTCATTACATTTCTAATCATGTCCATGAACACCACGTTTTCAACGAACGGATATGTCAAAACCATACGAATATTGACCATAAAAATTAGTGTACAGAGAATATACTCGTATGTGTATTATGAAGATGTTTGAAAATTCACCTCATGACTATCATCTAGCGAGTAATATATACAAGGCATTAACTAAACATCAAAGTATCTGAAACTCCTACTCCTCGCCAGTGCCTGCTGCGTATTACGTAATCTCCAAGGAATATCCACCTCGCGCTCACTTACACCCCAAACTAATATAATATTGATATCGTTTGTGATTCTAACTCGATGTTAAATCGACTGAATTCGATTGAGTTAATTACTTCAATTAGAGTTACTACATTAGGGTCACATGTTTTATTTTTCACTATTACTTGAATATATAATTTTACTTATACTCACGACTATTTATCACTGTTATATTTATATTATTTTCAGTATTGTTTCATTAAACCAACGAATTGTATGATTTAGCAGTTGTGATAAACAGCTACTGATCGCTATACAGTCAATACCTTTGACACGATTTAACAAAATAACGACCATATGTCATGAAGTGTTAAAATGAATTTGCAATGTTTTGTTGGAGTTTACTTTAAAATATAATCTGCAAATTGTAGTTGCACGAGCAAGAACCACTTGTATCTCTGCCTATTACAAGTTCACTGAAAGGTTTCTAGGGAATATAAGGTGTCAGGCCGTCTCCCATAACGTGCCCTGATGCTTACAAAACATTAAGGAGAATTAATTACATCTAAAAAAGGAAATTAATAAACAACTTCTTATTTTGGTTTAGTTTATGTTTCCTAAATTCCGTGTAGGCAACTAATGTCAAGAGTCACTTTACATCTCATGGAAGTAGACTACAAATATCGTGGTCAATACGTGGGCCTATTGTTTCTAGAGTCTAATCTAGAGCGGCTAGTCTACAATCTAGACTAATGATAAGATTATTGGAGGCTACACTCTCTTAACAAAAAGCAAAAAGGTTGGCCGATGTGAGTGTGGTGACAGACGCTGGCCAGTCGAGTCGCGCGTTCAACTGCCAGTGGTCAATGTGTCGGCCTGAAGTGTTTATCACAGGATCGTGTCATGTTTTGAAGCTTTGTTTGCCTTCTACTGCACCCAACGCTCCCGCATGCACTGCCGTGACAATCTACAAAGCGTTATTTTGTGTTAACGAAACCAACCGTAAGACTTAACAATATCGTTCGGTTCACTCATATCTAAATTGTAGCTAGGTACGTCACCAGTCTTGCTCCCTAATGTCCGATTATAAGCGAGATTTTTCTATTTATTATCTGTATAACAGAGTTGTACAATTTAATGTTATCTTATTAAGAACCAAAATCAAAAATAATGGTTTCAAAAAATTTAATGAGTTTATAATTGAACCAAGTTGTGCATAAAATTATTACATATAAAAACTGGTCCAATGAATGCCAATTAACTGACACAAATGATCTGTATTCATATTGAAACAAAAAAACATTTTCTTAGTTGATTTTTAACATTTTCTTAGTTGATTATAAATACAGATCATAATTTATAGTTTATTGTTAATATTTCCATTGTGGCCGGTTTGTGGATGAAATCTTGTATACGTATACCCAACACGGTCCAATTTTAAACACAGAGTACTGTAGTTAGTGACGGTGAAGTGTGTGCATCGGCCGCGCCTCCCGTCGCGCCGGTGCTCTGTGGCGCGGCAGAGCAAACACGCTGCTAATGGAGAGCCCATTCATTCATTTGCTCGTTCACTCGCTGTCCACAAACACGCTAACACCTTAATTATAATCCACATCTATACACACAGTCATTAAGTATCTCTTTAAAAAAATAATTACATAAGGATATTGTTAAATTGAAACAATTATGTTTCAATTAATAAAAAAACTCAATATATTTTGTTAATAGAATCAGAGTAATTTGTGTAACTATGTATGTATGTTTTGTTAAAGCCATGTTAAAACTTGGTGCAGAACAAAAGGGCTGTGGCTGCTTTCTTCACTTAACAAACACTGGCAACATCGACACGATCATTCTGCCTGATTTAACCCTTCCTGAGTTACATCAGCCAGGATGACCGTTCCAGGCTATAAGTCATTTTCAAAGTATTCAGTTGTCAGAAGTAATTGGGGTGAGACGTGGCAGGGGCACGGGTAGAGGGAGGCTCTAATGAATACTAGACATTTGTTACTGGTTGCAAATCTAGGCCGAGATGGAACAAGAAACCATTCGTAACGTGCGCTTTTGTCTTGGATCTCGCTCGGCTATATTTCACTCAGAAATAATGCGTTGCTCCGCCGCGACGTTGTTATTAATGGAGCGCCGTCGGTTCAGTATCGCCGGATTGTCTTCACACTAATCATTTCGTTTGCTAAGCTACTATTACATAGCATTACGTTTTTTTACGTCTTATTTTATATAATAAACGAAACGAGTACCTAGAAAACCTTTCAGAAATGATATAAGACTAAACAGTTCCTATCCCATTGGTTTCCCCAGATTTATGAGGTCATAATAACATGGAACACATCCATGTTATTATTATTATCTTTATTACATTATAAATACACATTGATTACATTTTTAAATATATTACAAAAGAAAAAAAAATCTTTTAAAAATATAAAAAATAGTAGACCACCGATACGGTGGTTTGAACTCCAAAGACAGGAACTTCCTCACTATACGAGCCGTGTCAAGGAGAACTGCCTTCTGCATCAGACCCTTGATCCAGTTGTCTAACGTGAGCCTTTTATAGTGTTGGTCGAGACTCTTGGCTACTTTCTTTTTTCGTATGATGATGAGTCGATGAAGAACGCCGACATCAACAATCATTTCGCAGCGTTCTAATTGTGATAATAGATCGATCCCAATACAACGTGGCCCGACCATTATCGAGACCTGAGACCATTATCGAGATCGATACCTGTAGTATGGCACCTTTAGATTCATAAGTTGGCATTTAAGGGCAAGTTGTTGGTGTACGATCCTGGCTACTTGATATGCGGGTTTATGTGCGTAAAGACGAAAACCACCAAGCTATATCTATTAGGAGTGAAGATAGTCTTAACCTTATTAAATAAATTCTCCCCAAGTGTTTGTTACGAATGTTCTGGATAATTGTTTTAAAAATGCTTGATATATATTATCAAAATGTGCAAGGACTAAGGACAAAGACTGCAGATTTATATAAAAATGTTATTATCTCTAATTATAAGATTATTGTTTTTACAGAGACATGGCTAAATGCAAGCATATCCAACGCCGAGTTGTTTGATAGTCGATATGTTGTTTACCGTAAGGATAGAGTATGTTCGCAAAATACTAAAAAAGATGGTGGTGGGGTTATGATTGCGGTGTCACGGGAACTTTTTTCTGTTAGGGTACAAAATTGGGAAAGTAATGATTCTGAGGTTATGTGGGTCACAGTAGAGGTTCCTTTAAAGCACACTATAAAAAAACTTTCAATCTGTGCAGTCTACCTGCCTCCACCTGTTAAACTAAACCAGTTGTCAAAAATATTAAACTCCATTGACAACGTAATCAACGACAGTAATGACGTCATTGTAATTGGGGATTTTAATCTCGGTTTCATCGACTGGCGCTCTGATAGTGATTGTACTCACATGACTCCATATAATTATAATGTAAGTTTAGGATACTCGCTTATAGACTTTATGTTGTCAAACAACTTGTTACAATTTAATTCTGTTAAGAATAATGATGGTCGTTTATTAGATCTAGTTCTCAGTAATATACCAAAGACATATGTAACAAAGCCCTTATGTTCCTTAAGTAAGAGTTACCAAATACATCCTGGTCTGTTAGTGAATATTACTTACGACGATAATGTTAAATATCTTGTTCCAAATCCCATCATCATCATCATCATCAGCCTATCGCAGTCCACTGCTGGACATAGGCCTCTCCCATTGCACGCCACTTAGATCGATTTTGGGCTTCTCGCATCCAGCTCCTGCCAGCCATCTTGCGCAAATCGTCACTCCACCTGGCCTGTGGGCGTCCTACACTACGATTGCCGAGACGCGGTCTCCACTCAAGAACTCGTTTTCCCCAACGGTTATCGGTTCTGCGGCTAATATGGCCAGCCCACTGCCACTTCAACTTGCTGATCCGGTACGCTATGTCGGTGACCTTAGTTCTCTGCCGGATCACCTCATTTCTGATGCGATCCCTTAGAGAAACGCCGAGCATAGCCCTTTCCATAGCACGTTGAGCGACTTTGAACTTGTGGACCAGCCGTACCGTAAGTGTCCACGTTTCAGCTCCGTATGTCATGACGGGTAGGACGCACTCATTAAAGACTTTCGTCTTAAGGCACTGTGGGATCGACGATGAGAAGACTCGACGTAGCTTCCCAAACGCTGCCCAACCCAACCGAATTCTTCTGTTCACCTCGTCCAAAATATAAATATATCTCTTTATCCAGTTTTTAAAAAAGGGGATCACGCAAATGTTGCTAACTACAGGCCAATATCCATACTCTCAATCCCATAGCTAAATATAATTTTTACAAGACTGATTATGTAAATATTAATATAAATTTGAATAATGTAAACTGGTATAATGTATTTAAACATTGTAAGGATGTTAATGACATGGTGAGTGAAATCTATACAATTTTAAGACAGCTAATTTCTAAATATGTACCAATCAAGAAGGCCACTAAAGCACGTTATCCACCGTGGTTTAGTAATTCATTAATCAAGCTCTTAAATGAAAAGGATAAAGTCCGTAAAAAATACAGAAAATATGGTAATCCGCGGGATGAAATCGAATTTCATTTACTCCGAAATCGCTGTCATAGGCTCTTTGATACATGTTATAATAATTATAAATGCACAATAGAATCGAATATACCACACAACCCAAAACTTTTTTGGAGTTACATCAAAAACCAACGCGGTGGATGCTCAACATTACCAGTTAAAATGCATATGAACAATTCTGTTGCAGAAAATGGTAGCGATATTGCAAATTTATTTGCTGATCAATTTTGTTCGGTGTACTCAGATAGTATTCTTATTAACCCTTGTACATTAACTTCTCCCAACAATAATTATTTAGTCAATGTACTGTTCACGGAGCTTGACATTCGAAATGCAATAAAAAAACTAGACGGATTGAAGGGTGCAGGACCTGATTTGATCCCACCCATATTTGTTAAGCTCTGTGGTCAATCGCTTGCGTTACCACTTTCCTTAATATTTAACCGTTCTATATCCGAAGGCAAATTTCCTGACGAGTGGAAGAAAGCTCGTATAGTACCAGTTTTTAAAAAAGGGGATCACGCAAATGTTGCTAACTACAGGCCAATATCCATACTCTCTTGTTTTTCAAAATTATTTGAATCTGTTCTGTATCCTTCAATTATAACATTAATAAATACTAGTATTTCTGATCATCAGCACGGATTTAGAAGCGGTCGCTCAATTTTGACAAATCTAGTTACCTTTATTTCAGACATATCTCAAGAAGTAGATGCTGGATCGCAAGTAGATGCGATATATACTGACTTTAGCTGTGCTTTCGATAAGGTCAATCATAAAGTTCTTTTACAAAAACTGCATGCCTATGGCATAGGGGGGGCATTGTTAAACTGGTTCGAATCATATTTGCAACATAGACCACAAAGTGTGGTTGTGAACGGATTTGAATCACGAGCCTATTATGCGGTTTCTGGAGTGCCTCAAGGTTCCCACTTAGGACCAGTTCTCTTCCTTATTTTTATAAATGATATAAGTTCTAGTATTAAGCACTGCAAAATGTCACTATTTGCTGATGATCTTAAGATTTACCATCCAGTTAAATCAATCAGTGATTCCCAACTAATACAAGATGACCTTAATGCAATATTAGATTGGTGCAACGTAAACTGCATGAGGCTTAATGTTAATAAATGCTTTCACATCAAGTACACCCGCAAAAAAAAAACCACTTGTTACTAAGTATGAGGTTGGCGGGGTTTATTTAGCAGAGGTCAATGAGATTCGTGATTTGGGCGTTATCATCGATACAGGGCTGACTTTTACATCGCATATTGACAAAACTGTAACTAAGGCAGCACAAATGCTTGGTTTTTTGAGGAGAAATAGCTCAGATTTTAAAAAACTAGATACCAAATTACTTCTGTACAATGCTCTTGTCCGCAGCATTCTCGAATTTGCGAGTACTGCATGGTCACCATGGTACGCTGTTCATTCCCAAAGAATTGAAAGCATTCAAAGAGCCTTTACCAGAAACCTTGCCTACTCTTGCAGTGGTTTTTCTCATAGGAGCCCGTATGACACACGGCTATCCAAGTTTAACATGACCACTCTTTCTAATCGCAGACGCATTTTTGACCTTTGTTTTCTTCATAAATTAATTAATAATAATATACAGTACAATTATTTATTAGAAAAAATATCAGTGAAGGTTCCTCACTCTTATCCCAGACATAGAATAACTAAAATATTCCACACACAATTTTCAAGAACTAATCTAGGCCAACATTCACCAATAAATAGAGTCCTTAACCAATATAATAGTATCCAAACTCGTGATCCTGACATTGACATCTTTCGCCAATCGTATAATGAATTTAAAACTAAAATAACAAATGTTTTGTGTCCATCTACCTTAACCCCAAACAAATGTGAATAAGATATAAAATAGATTTAGAGTAGTATTAATTCAAACAGTTTATTATTATTATTAAGTATACTCTTCTTTAGTTAGTTTTTTTTTTTCTCGTTTGATTGTAATTAGTTTACTACTTTTTACACTACTACATTACAGTAAATGCTATGTACACCTTAATTGTCATACATATCAGGTATAATGCCACGTATTGTCAAAACTAGTTATAAGTATAATATGTATGATGTGGTAGTACTTATTAATAAATAAATAAATAAATAAATATGCCTGTGCAAATATTCACCGAGCGAGACAAGAACAACCAGAAATAATATGCTTGATTGCAAGACGGAGCGGAGATCTGGTTATCATTATTCAGTCGAATTTCTTAACTGATAAACATTTCCTTGTATTTTGACATAACTTTAGACGTCATGTCTTTCTATACTGTATCTATTACTTGGTTTCTTTATTTTAAACGTTTTTTTATATGTAAAAAGCATCAATTTTATTGTTGCTTAATTTGTTTTGATTGGATGGTATTAAAATCTATAAAACACCTGTTTATTTTGAAAATGATAAAAGAAATTCTGACTGATTTAAGTGTTGCTAGTAATATTATTTTTATTATAATTATAATAATTTATTAACAGTGAAATAAGAAAATCTACTCTACTATTACAATATCTAATAGTTCACTACCGCCATCTTGGAACCTTTTCAAGCTGACCGACTCCAAGATGATTTTGGATTCCATTTCCATTCCCAATATCCGGTGCAGACGGGCGGCTTCGATAAAAACTCAATGTATTCCGGGATGCGACCTCCGAGGCCACCGTATTTGCAATCCAGACTGTGTTCCCCGCGCCCTAGAGCGGCGCTGGGCGACCGCTACGTCCGTACCCTCCTTGTGGCTCTATACATCTAAACTGCTATAATTATACATCCAAAAACAGTTTTAACTTACCAGTTCAACGTGATCTTTTAAGAGTATATTTGTACTAGGCTGGTATATAAAGCAATTCTAGATCTAGTAAGTACAATGTTCCAACATGAGTTTTAACTACCGTGTAGCTATCTCATACCGACATTATACGCACTTTGTAATTAAAAAGATGCTGCTGCATGAAAGTGTACCTTCAAACTCTTTTAAATATAACTATATAATCACTTTGGGTTCAACAATTTCGGTACGGCTCTAGCTAATTAAACACTGTCTATGGAAAGTAGAGGATATGATAGTTAAGTTCTTATAGCATTTATGATACTGTGTCACGTGGACGATGTGATCACATGTTCGTAGTAACAAGTAATTATAACAATTATACCTAAATGTGCTGTTTTTATGCATGACACTACAGTACAGGCTCTCATTCCAACCACAAGACGGCTTCCTTACACTGTCACTAAAGCAATGATTGAAAAGTGCCCATCACTTGGATAATTGGCACTCCGCCACTGTGCGCTTTTCAAAACACTTTTTGCCTCGCACAACCAATCTTTGGAACAAGGTATTGTCTGCGGTATTTCTGGACCGATATGACCTTTAAACCTTCAAGAAAAGAGCTACTCCTTTTTCAAAGGCCGGCAACACGCTTGTGACCCCTGAGTTGCAGGCGTTCAATTGCAATATAATCATCCAATTAATTAGATCTGGATCCCGTGACTCGTCTTCGCCCATAGCCCGCCCGGGCTCTTGGTGCGCCCGTTGGCGCTGGGAGATCACATAAATCTTGTTTTTATTGGGTCCGCGTTCCGGAAATCAGGAATGGAAATGAAGGCAACCGATCGCCGGACACGCGCCATTGGCGCTCATACCCAACTCTGACGAACGCTACGCGTTACTTAATGTGTTATAAAATTTTAATAGGTGATGTGTTAATTAACTTTATCAAAAACTTTTTCTTCTAATTAAGGGGCGGATTTCAATTTAAAATGAAATCATCATCATCATCAACAGCCTTTAACAGTCCACTGCTGGACATAAGCCTCTCCTTAAAAAGGAGGTTTTAAAATGAAATGTTATGTGCTAAAAAATAGATTTTAAATATTTAAAATCTGGGCCACCTAG
This sequence comes from Arctia plantaginis, assembly GCA_902825455.1. Lineage (NCBI taxonomy): Eukaryota > Metazoa > Arthropoda > Insecta > Lepidoptera > Erebidae > Arctia > Arctia plantaginis. Next base: position 9,296,092 of record CADEBD010000393.1, read on the forward strand.
CTCCAAAGAAAGTATTAAAATTTTATTTCATTACATCAATCCCAACAGTCAAGTGGTGATAACTTCGACCCGTTTATGTCTCTCTATTTATTTTCCCTCGCCTCGCCTCGCTCCCTTAAGACTCGCTGAAACCACTGTACAAAGCAGTTGGACCAGGTAGTAGGGTAGTAGGCGCCTCTTTAATGGCTTCATGGAACGTATTCACCGCCGATTCAGGGCTTATAAAACGTGTGCCTCTAAGTTTGTCTTTAATTTTTGGAAACAAAAAGAAGTCGCAAGGTGCGAGGTCCGGGCTGTATGGTAGATGCGTCATCAGTTCCAAATTTGAAGCCTTCAAATAGGCTTCTCTTACCTTATGATGTCTGTCCACTGTCCTGTGATCTTCAAGTGATACTGTAGTGTAATGTCCTGATTTCCCGAAAAAAGAAGAAACCGTTTATTACCAATTCTTCGACTTTTCTTAACTTTCGTCGGCAAATCTTCAAAAGAAAAGACCCACTCTGCCGACTGACTTTTCCTTTCAGGTCCAAAGCAGTACACCCAGGTTTCGTCACCTGTCACGATATTATAGAGAACCAATGACCGTCCTCCTGTCTGAGTTGGATAGTCAGACAGCCGTAAAATGTTACGACAACACTAGGCACGCAGTCGTTTCTTGTCCTCCGTTAAGACATACGGTATCCATCGAGTGCAAAGCTTCCCAATATTCAGATGCACATATGAAATGTTTTGCACTTCGTTTATTCCGATGCCTAACGAAACTCGAATTAACTGGCAAGTAAGTTGTCGTACGGTATCAATATTCCGGCCGACCTTCACGTACCTCGTCATACAGATCACGTCCACGTCTAAATTCTCCAAAACACAATTACACAGAGCTGCGACATGGTGCTTCATCACCAAATGCCAATTGAAGTCTCTGGCAGCTCTCTTGTTGACTTAAGCCACAACGAAAATCATTGAACGAAAATGTTCACGAATTAAATTCATTTTGATAACGACACACAATTCTCGAAAGGACGTCGCAATGAACAAATGACAGTCTCGCAAATTAAAAAGTAACATGTTCCCAAAGAGTTCCATTTTCGAATTCCATAATTGTTTTTTTCATTATTTTATTGTAAGTGGCCAGGTCCAGAAACTTTCAGTATACCCAACGTAAAAAGATAACTTATCACTTAAGAAGCTAAGTCTCGCTCAGTCAAAACATATGTACAGCTGGAATAGACTTTGTTTCCTTTGTTTCTGTCACCTAAAGGGGCGCCAAAACAAATGTTTAACTACTCGTCTGATGTTGCTGTTGACATCTTTGCCGAACACGCTTGTTTCTAATGGAATAAAATATTGTGCCGGCTATTCTAACTGCGTCAGTTGAGACTCTAGACAAACCGCAAATGTGTAGGTATTAATGAACTAAGATTGGTTATGTAAGTTCGATAATAATAATAAAAATATATTCTTCCACATTTACACAATTTGATGATTGAAATGTATATATGCATTTTGTTCCTATATACACATATACTGATGAAATATAATAAATATATCTCCTAAGACTTTAACCCGCACAAATCGCCAACGTTGTATCCTAACTGAAGCACAACATTACGCTTACAGTGCTGTCGTGTGGCGAGGCCGGTGGTGGGCCGAGGCTGACGAAGCGCTACGTGGGACTGTACACGGGCCCGTACTTTGACCCCACGGCTCCGAACAACATCACCACGCAACTCGGCACGCATGCTTACCTGCCGTGCAAGGTGAGCTCTTCAATGTTTCCACTTTGTTCATCTTCCTGTTCCTCCGACTTTGTCAAATCTGCTAAAAATATAATTTTATACTATCGTATCGCACATTCTGATATAAGATTACTAAAAAGATAATTTGCGTATTGTTAAAATAGGTAGTTAGGGAGGCATCGAGTGTTCAGTTCAAAGATCCTCGGATTAATTGTTCGACTTTCATGAATCCTATTCCCCTATGGGAATGTAATTAATTTATATGGACCATACTAGAAAAGTATAAATTCTTAGTATCAAAACTGTAAACTATATATTTTTGCTGATATTTCAAAAAATATACTATCCAAAAAAACACATTGTAGTAAGAATTATGTAGTATTACTCGTAGCTAGTAAGTAGGTTAGGTAGTAAGTATTAAGTAGTAAGAATGATACCCTAAAATGTTTCACTTTACATGAGTCACGACTGCTGTGTATTATGTCTAGACCCCTTGCGTAATGGCCGATGGTCATTTGTCCACTCTATTGGCATAAGAATACATTGCTGCATTTACATAAGTCTCTGCGCGGTACTTACAGGTTCGACAACTAAGTAACAAGTCAGTGTCTTGGATACGTCGTCGCGATGCACACATCCTCACAGTGGACAGATTTACATTTATAGCTGACGAGCGCTTCCAAGCTTTCCTTGTCGAGGCCACGGACACCTGGACTCTACAGGTACTTGTCATTTGTTAGAAACTAATATTTCCTAGTGTTGACTACAGTATGTCGTGATACACATACGCATGTCATCAATTAATTGTTTTCTATTCTGTGTGTCGGTGTACTTAAACTATAGAAACATACATTATTTGCAGGTGAAGTACGTGCAGGCTCGAGACGCCGGCCTGTACGAGTGCCAGGTGGGCACCGAGCCCAAAATGAGCCATTTCGTGCAGCTCAATGTCGTCGGTGAGTCACTCAAATTACGTCATTCGTAAACTTGTTCTTTCTCACTTTTGCACATGGAATATTAAACGTAAACATTAAAATTAATATCATATTGTAGTATAGTTCTAAAATATACTGTAGTTCTGTTTTATAAAAAAAATGATGTTATAATGTTGGTGGAATGTCGAAAAAAATAAAATGAACGTCTAACTTTGGCTTCAGTTTGGTTCTTTATTAAGTTTATTTGCATATGTTTTTATGTTACGTGAACCAACAAGAGTGAAGGTGAAGTGACATTTGGACATAACATATTTGCAGTGCCAAAGATCGAGATAGTTGGCGAGTCGGAGTTGTACGTGAAGGCCGGGACGACGGTGAGCCTCAAGTGCGTGATCACTCAGGCGCTCGAGGAGCCCGCCTACATATTCTGGTACCACAACGACGAGCGCGTCCTCAACTACGACAAGAGCCTTGTCGAGATCCGAATGGAGCGCGTTGCACCCGACACCACGGTCCGTACCTTCACCGACCCCAAAGACTTGCACACTCATCTTTTGTGTTTTCTGAACACCTATCGACAATAATTCTTCTAATAACACGATTCGCAGGTGGGCAATCTGATAATCTACAGTCCGCGGCGTGAAGACTCCGGCAACTACTCGTGTTCGCCATCCAACTTGGACTCGGCGTCAGTGATGTTGCATGTGCTCAGCGGTTAGTTTCATTCTCAACTACAAACTGTGGTTTTATATTTTTCGAATGGTGTCATCGTCATCGAATGGTGATGGATAAAGAATACAGAGTGTCACCACCCCTATTCATCCCGTGGGTGTCGTAAGAGCCGACTACGGGAAAAAACTACGCATAACAACAAGAAGAAAAACTTGACACAAACCCTATACCAACCCGTCTGGCCAGCGAGGTATAGTAGGCCAAAATCTCCTTTCCGGCCTATGTCCAGCAGTGGACTGGTAAAGGCTGTTGATGTGATGATGATGATGTCATCGTACTTGGTACATTGTTGTCGCGGTACTGTGTTCGACTACAACGGCCGATGTTGCACGTTCGATCTCCCCTCACCGCAAGCAGTTGTTTACATACTCGTTATATACTCGTATCTATTTGCATAGCGATATTATGTTTTCAAAGGACAAAATATCTGAGTATGTTTTTCCGTAGTGTAGAAGTCACAGTTCAGCACTGTGTAATGTCCCAGCATATAATTGTTTTGACATTGAACATTGCAGGCGAGCAGCCCGCGGCGATGCAGCACGGCAACGGCGTCACGCGCGCCTCCCCCACGCTCGCGCCGCTGTTGGCGTTGTCCTCGCTCGCCGCACGCGACACCTTGCTCAGACTACTGACGATCGTGGCGTGCGCCCTCGTTTTTTTGTTAGTATGCTTGCAAATCATGTACAGAACTATTATGTCACAAGCAGTCGTAAATAATTAAATTAGGCCTTTCGATTAAATATAATTCCTTTATTACAATAATAAACAATCAACTCATTACTTGTTATACTTAGGCGAACAATGAAACTGTAATCTCGTATCAGACGATTACCCGGCTGCACAAAAATTGAAATATCTAATAATACATTTCCCTTGATTAGTTCTGTTCGTCCTGGCTACACGTAAGGATTACCTTTTTTACAATAATATAAATGTGTTATTCTTATAAAAACTATCTTCGATCATATTTACTATAAAATTGTTTTATTGATTAACAGGTTAAGAAAATAATAGGTGTATTATCTTTAAATAATGTAGTTACAAAGAAAATTAGTTTTATGTTTTTCTCTTTATAAGCCTCTAATGTTAAGTACACTTTGTCAGTTAGCTTGGAATAGATAGCTGGTTTCCTGGACGCGAAGCTCTATTTTTTATTAGACAATAGTAATGTGGAGAAACGGGTGTTATGTCCCTCCAACACGAAAGGAGGATCCTCCGCCCAGGCGAGGTGGTCATACCTGGTGGGCGGCGGCCCATAAATGGCGCTATAGTATATTTCTTTGTTTCATCGTATATAGAAATCGCCACAGTAACACTGTCGAGAATTTCAGCTTCTCAATTGTTTATATTTATTAAAAAAACGGTTCAATAATAATGCTTATCTACTGGAATAATTATCTATTTAGCTCTCAAACGCACTGACATCGATTGTTGCTTTTGTGTGTGTGGGTCTACATAAAAGGCGATTTCAAACAAGTTTCATTTTTTTTATGAAATAAAGTTAGTTTGCGTTTGAGTTTGACATTAGTTCGAGTCGACTAGAGGACAACATTCATTTATTTAAATTGGTGCCACTTTGAGACAAACCGGCCGTCTAGTCATCATATAAATTAATATTATCAAATTTTTTGTCGGAGTTTTTCTTCCCAAGGTATGCTCAAGTCCCTTGCAGTTATAGTCGCCGCAGTCGATTAGATTCCGACATACTCCTCACCGTGAGCATCGGTGAGGTGTTGCCCTCTGGGAGTTACCACAATAGTACTTTAGTATAAAGCGTTTCATAAATTGTTTCAGGCTGATGTGTCACGACGAGGACGAGGGCAAATAGCGGAGCTTGGTGTGAGTGAGCCGTGGACACGTGACTATCACTGTGTGCCGCCTGAACATTAGTGCGTCCGTGTGTGTATCGTACTCGAGTGAGAGAGTGTGTGTGAGTGTACGAGTGTGTGCGTGCGCCGCTGCGGCGCCTCACGTCCAACAAACACTACGCATCCGATGCATAGTGGATTAATTTAATTATATTGTAAAAATTTCAAATGTATTACTTAGATAATGGGAAGGGTCTGTCGTACGCGTTGTGATATGAACGATATGTGAGAAGATAAATTAACTTACGAAATTATTCGTATCGGTACCTACCTACTAAAATTTATATTACGGGAAACAAATCTATGTACATAGGGCTGAGGAGTGGTCGGGGCCCGGTGACGAGGCACGATACCGTGACGTCATACGCTACCGACATTCGCTCGTCTTTCAAATTTGTAAAGTTGTACATAATTATTATAAACAATTACAATTAATTACATTTTAGTACCATCGGTAATATAAATCGCCAGGATGTCGCGTCGCGTGGCGTCGCCTCGTGTGACGACGCGCCGTAACGCGACACGCGCGTCTGTGCTCGACTACTACGTAATAGCGACATCGAAATCGTTTTGAAAGTGTCGCAGTTCTATCGCGAGCTCGCAGTACTCGTCAGTACAAATATGCAATGGAATTGTGTCGCCGCATGTGAATTGTTCTGAACCTGATATCATCTGCCATGATATTACTTACTGTTGCCAGTTGTGAGTTGGCGCACTCCCTTTCCTTTAGTATGTAAAAAATGTACTATTTCATTTTTTTTGGTTACAATATATGATCTATTCAAAGGTACCTGCCTCTTTTCATTTTCAGTTTAAATCAGTCCACTTTTCTATATAAATCACTGTGACATCGCGTCAATTCTTAAGCTTCCTTGACGGTCGTATACAGTGCGAGCCTAGCAACACTAAAATGTCGTACTTGCATCGGACTAAAAGCTGGCACATTGATCTTGTCGTTCCTCGCAGCCACCCCGCTGTAAGTGACTTGACATTCTGTTCGTCAACTTTATTTGCATATAAAAACGTTACATTTAGTATCATTATTAAATTATAAAGTTGGCGGATCACAGTCACAACCAAAAACTTTATTACCATAATAATGGTGTTAATTTATCAGTGTTTAATAAAGCATTTACTTTAGACATCGCGTTTATTTGTTTTAGTTAATTTAACAAATACATGAATATAATTATACAATAAAGGGAGTGCCCCAGCCGCAGGTACGATCTGTTTGTTAAGTTAACGTAACGCAAGTCGTCGCTCTGTCACCCTGACAGTCGCATAAGTTTGGTTCGTTGACACTGTTACTGCCTCACTTGTAAATATATAACTGTAAGTGATACAAAATAAAGATGAAATCGTTGAAACATTGTCGGTGCTCTCATTGCGGAACTTCCCGCCGCTAATTCCTTTTCCCTCTCGTGTGAGATCTTTGTTAATGTTTATTTCAGCATTATTAATGAAGTCTATTAAGCAAATAAACTTCTAAAACAAGGGCCGACTCTCGAGATAGTAATGCTCCAGGCTTACAATAAAACTAATATTACCTATCAGTATTACATTTTCATTTTCACAAGTCAGAGGGAGAATACACATGTCGGTCTTATTTTTCATTTTATTTTTATGTTAGAGGGGCAGACGAGCAGACGAGTCACCTGATAGAAAGTGACCGTTGCCGCCCATAATTGTCTGCAACTCACTAGTCACAAACGCGTTCCGCGCCTTTTAGGAAGGAGTACGCTATTTTCTTGAAGGTTTGAAGGTCCTGTCGGTCCGGAAATAACGCAGATGATAACCCATTTGTTGGTTGTGCGGGGCAAAAAGTGTCTCGAAAAGCGCACAGTAGTGGAGCGCCAACTATCCAGGTGATGAGGTTGAAAATTTTGCCATGTGGAACGATGGCCCAAAGCTGTGGTTAGTATTAGTCCGAACAACTCCTCGGAGCACTCTCCATGATAAATGTGATAAAGAATGCAGAGTGAAGCCACATCTCTACGTAACGCCAAGGGATCGAGCCGATCGGAGATGTTTCTATCAGCGATTCGAGTCGCTCTTCGTTGGACGCGGTCCAGAGGAAAAAGCTGGTACTGAGGTGCCCCTGCATAGAGATGAGAACAGAATTCCATATGTGGCCGGACTTGCGCCTTATAGATCTGAAGGCGGTGGGCCGGAGTGGTATACTGCCTCGATCTATTCAATACCCCGAGCTTCTTCGAGGCCAATTTGACCTTACCCTCTAAGTGACCCCGAAACTGGCCTTCGCTCGATATGTCGATGCCTAAGATTCCGATAATGGCTGAGGCAGTTAGAGAGGTGCTCTCCAACCGAGGTGATACGAGAAATAGTATCTTCTTTTTTTGCGAACGCACAGACCTGTGTCTTTTTTGGGTTGAACTGGACTAGATTTAGTCGGCCCCGATCTGAAACCTCCGCTAAGAAAGTTTTAATTTCTGAAACAAGTTTGTTTCGACTCTCGATGACGTTTTCACGAGAAATATTGGGGCGGCCGGTGTAAAGGGCATCTCCCATCATCTGCATAGCAATGAATGCTACTAGTTTGCAACATGTCATTGATATGCAGAAGAAACAGTGTGGGTGGATAGCACTCAGCCTTGCGGGACACCAGCATTTAGGAATTTCAAGTCGGTGCATGCACCGTCGACAACGACCTTAATGCTTCTGTCCGCAAGGAAGCTGGTGACCCAATTACACAATTGCTCGGGAAGCCCATAGGAAGGGAGTTTCGAGAGAAGCGCCTTTTGCAAAACCTCATCAAAGGCCTTCGCTATGTCTAAATTAACAGCACAAGCCTCACCTTTGGTCTCGATCGCCTGTGCCCAACGGTGTGTTAGAAAGACGAAAAGATCACCAGCTAAGCGACCCCGGCGAAATCAAATTGTCGGTCATTGAGTAGCTGGTGATCATTTAAGTACCGGAGGAGCTGGCAGTTGATTATGGATTCCATAATCTTAGAGAACAAAGGGGTTATGGCTATAGGCCTATAGTTGACGGGTATATATATATTATATAGACGGGTCAGAGCTAGCTTCCCGGAGTTTGGGACGACGCGTTTGGAGTAGGAGAATCGAAAAAGGCACGTTAAAACCGGTGCCAACTCCGGAGCACACGTCTTCAACACGATAGGAGAGATTCCATCGGGCCCACACGACTTATGAATGTCGAGGGAAAAGAGTGCTTTATGCACTGATTTTTGTGTGAACCAGATATCCGGCAAATAGCTCTGGCACCGCAGTATAGTCGGCGGTACGTTTCCCCAGTCATCTAAAGTCAAGTTGGATGCAAAAAGTTTGCCTAGGAGATCGGCTTTCTTCTTGGCATCATAGGCTAAAGAATTATCTCCCTTGACTACAGGCTGATTGGCTACAGAAATTCCCCTGGACAGCCTTGACAAGAGACTAAAATGCACGAGTTCCAGAAGGAAGTCTCACCAGTCTCTCACCGTTTCACCCGAAACCGTTTTGCAGGATATGTCGAAACCGGGCTTGGATCTGACACCGATTTGAATGAATGTAGAAGAAACGAATAGTTCCATGCTCTGAAGTACTATCATCCGGCAAGAAACAGACTTGCCTCCTCATAGGACGCGAAGAAGGAATGCATACCATCCCAGTCCGCTGACCTATAGTGCCATACACGGCGGCAGCCTAAAATTCGCAGCCGCGACATGCACGTGAGTGGCACTGTACTGCGAATTAGACAATGATCCGAGGAGCCAAACAGAAGGTCCAACAGTGAAGGTTTCTTATTTATAATGTTTTGTGCAAATTCTATATGTATATGCAGAAGTGTGTGAAAAAAAACAAACAAAACAAAATTTTCAAGTGGTCAATTTCTTATCATTTGACAGTTTGACAGAGAGATTTGAAATTAAGTTTTGTTATTTTTGCATAATGGAAATTAAAATTCAGATCCGTTCAGAGTATAACAAATAAAATGAATGAAAGTGTTAAAATTGGTTAATATCATCCTTATTAACAGCCTTTAGTGGTCCACTGCTATGTATTTACAAAAAAAAAGTATATATATATTTATATCAGTTGTCTAGTACCCATAGTACAAGCTCTGCTTAGTTTGGGACTAGATGGCGTTGTGTGAATGTGGTAGAATATTATTATTATTATTATTATTACTGCTAGGCCTTTCAATTAAAGGGTTCAAGGGTTAATATATAAGTTATAAATGTCCGTGAAATACTTTTATGTTCTAAATCAAAGCAATCAAAATATTGCTTTGATTTAGAACATAAAAGTATTTGATGTAAATTTAAACTTGATCCATCCACGCGTTCCTAAGAGAAAGACAGACAGACAGATGATCAAGCACTCCTCTTTCTTTTGAGAAATGGAAACTAAAAAGATACATAAAACCGAAAGTAGCACATCCTCCTTTTTCTGAAGTCGGTTAATAACATTGACAGCCTGTACTTTACATGTCACATTCATTTTAAGAAAAGACAAAATACCCTTTCATACAAAAAAAATACTTTAAACATCGATGACGGAAACAGGATCATACAAAAATAATATATTTTCAAAGTATAATTACAGCCGAACACATTGAGTAGTATTTTTTGGAAGGCGGTCAGATAAAAATGAAATGCAAATTATGAAAGCCAACAAAGCATCTAACTAAGTAGAAATGTAAGTTTAGAAATTAAATAAACCTTTTATGGTGACTGAATAATTTAGTTAAAAACATTGATTAACGATGAATATAAAACTACTAATACAAATCATTATGGAAAAGTATGCAAAAAGTAAGGTAATTCTAAACAGCGTGCTCCAGAACTCCAGAAATTTATTTATAACACCATACAACGTTACAACATTCTATCATAAGTTTAGGACATTATCTTCATCATTTTAGCATCTCAGCAATTAGTTCAAGATTTGAATTTGCTAACTATTTTGACTAATTTTCTTTTGTTTATGCGTTATATGATAATTGATGTTTTCATATTGTACGTCTAAATAAATCTTATCTGTACGATTTATCTAATATTACAAATATGCTCTATGAGAAAAGATTGAACCTCAGTTAGTGCAGCCAACTACAAAGCCAGTCGGATATCTCTTTCCTCTTGTCTTATTGCTTTACTGAAGACATCAGATCAGTACCCAATAAAGTATTATTTTTTTTGGACCTGTCGAAATCTTAGGTCTGGTGATGCTAAATTCTCAGGATTTTGGTGTCCTAATGGCCTTAATTGTTGCCCTGAAAGAGTCAATGTTTATTATTAAAACGTAAACCTCAATGTGTATCTCAAAACTGGAATCGACAAAAGACCGAACACTAACGTCACCATATAGTTGACATGTGACGTTTTTTCTTGTTGACCTTGCCGATATCATAGATAATGGCTCTGATTGGACTCCACTCAAAACGCAAAAAACTGAGCACCTGCTTCAGTGATAAGAAGTTTGAGACCCCACCGAGAGATTAAAAAAATTATACACAAACATGAATTGAAACTATAATTTATTGTTTTCATAAATTTAATGGGCGCTAGGAAGGCAAAAAATTATTTGCTTGAAAATATTTCAAATATATAGCACACAATCTCAAACACTGTTTTATCTGTTTTTTTCCTGGATTAATACACAATTTCAAATTTCTAAGGGTTCAGTTTTTAATATATACACGGTTTTACTGAAACTAAAACGCATGCTGAAATAGTGTATTCAGACCATCATTCTGAGTCGAAAATCATTAGAATTTTCTGCTGGAAAATTCTTATTTTTGTTTTGACACTTTGCCATTCTTTTGGTTAAAAATGATATCACAATGAGCAAACAGAACATTTTACAGAAAATAATTTAATAAATACCACTTACGGCCAAAAATTGCAATGTTATTAATCTAATAACAATTAAAAGTTTTATACAATTAGCTGTCAACGGCGTCAAATCTAAAGTCAATAACTACACTTGTATTCCGTGCAAACAGTCTACGCACACTGACGTAATTTAGCGCGGTCGCACGTTTATTACTGTCTTATAAAATGAACAAGCGGACCCGACAGACGTTATCCTGTACACATGTATAAATAAAAAAAAAACTAAAAACGTTTTGTAGTTTACTGAATTGTAAATCTAAACCGTTCTCAAATCTTCTTCATTAAAAAATTCAAAAATTTCATCAAAATCTATCCAGCCGTTTAGGAGGAGTTCTGTCACATACACACGAACAGAAGAATTATATATACAGGGTTACTTTGTAAGTTGACCTAAAGACTTTAAGGGGTTGTAGTTGCCATCATATCTGATAGATTTCTATAAAATACCATATCCCAAAAATAACCATTTCGAGATATTGAACTTTAAGATTTTTATAAAAATTACAGAAATTTTGTCTAATACATTTTTTTAGAACTTATATCCTTAATTTTGTGTTTTTTTTTCTATTCTTGTGCAGTTTATAAATTGTTTTAAAATTTCATTCACTATAATTGTAGTTAACGAACTGAGCCGAAGTAGATGGTTAGTAATAGGAAAAATAAAATAAAGTTATATTTCTTTTTATTAAAAATTAAAATATTAGGGAAACTATCGACAAATCAGAGTGCCGGCTCTGTTTCAAGGCGAAGATCTGATCTGGGTAGATCACGTTTCACTGATCAAGATGATGAAAATACAACGAAATAGTTCAACTATTTACATTGGATCCAACAACTTCTAGCAATATTGCCGCCCCAGAACTTGTCTGTCACACTGTCACAATGGAAAGTGTGCTTTGAATATTGCGGGATTATACCCACATCGCTATACGCCACTGGTACAAGTTATTGAAGAAGGAAATACTTCGAAGAGGTTGAATTTCTGCAGATTTATGCTTAATGCAGATTTAGAAGACAGTAAAAAAGCATAAAATGAAGTATATAAGTACTAAAAAAATTGTAATTGGCAAAATTTCGGCGATTTTTATAAAAAATATTATAAGTCCAATATCTTGGAAATCGTTATTTTTGGGAAATGGTATTTCATAGTAAAATGTATCAGAAATAATAGCAACTACAACCTTTTAAAGTATTTAGGTCGACTTTCCCAGTAACCATGTATATGTAAAGATAAGAAATGCAAAAAGTTCTACAAGTTGACTGCACGGATGGCGGAGTGGTTTAAGCGGTCGCCACGCCGCTGACTACGCCGAGTGTTGTGGGTTCAAACCCCACATGGGACGACACTTTGTGTGATCCACAAATTGTTGTTCTGAGTCTGGGTGTTCTTTGTGTCCGTTTCATGTATGTTTGTAAAGTCCCCCGCGACACAGGATATATATTCCTAATGCGGGAGTTGTCTTTTAAAAAAAAAAAAAAAAGTAGACACACATACGGCCACGCGCGGCGGCCAATGTACACTTTTACACTTGTGTATATACACATCACACAATCACTTTAACAATCCAGATACTAATTACAAAGACTTTTTAAATATACCAGGTGAACGTAGACTACGTTTGTCTAAACTAACTATGAGTTTCATATATATTATGTAAATTTACACTTTCAACTAAAACCAGTAGATCAGACTGCTATACTCAATATTTTAAAGAACATCAAGACAAGTGCAATAAATATAGACCAAATTAATATTGATAAAATTACAACACTACCAGATTCATTGTAAATTATCATAACATGTAATATATATTGGTAGGACATAGGCCTCTCCTTAGAAAGGCCTATGTCCAGCAGTGGACTATTTAAGGCTGTAGATGATGATGATGATATATTGTTAATAGTTCTATTATCACCTGTATATTTCCAAACATGTAGAAGCACTCTATAGTGAGACCTATACCTAAGATTAGCCTTCCGAACATTACAAGGGACCTGCGACCAGTAAGCATACTTCCCTGTTTGTCGAAAGTGCTGGAAAGAGTTGTATCTGAACAGATCATGAAATATCTTGAAGAAAATAGCATTCTTTCAGACAAATAGTCTGGGGTTAGGAGCGGTCATGGCACTACAACGGCTTTGTGGGATGTAGTAGGTAATAGAAGCTAGGGACTGTAGAGATGATGCCATTGATTCAACCCTACTGCTATCCAAATGAGAATATTATGGGTTTGATTCTCATGCAATAAAGTGGTTTCACAGTTACTTTACAGGAATTATGCAAAAAGTAGAAGTACATAAAGAGGATGGATGAACTATGGCGTCATCCCTTATTTCTGTGACAAGGCTTAATGTTGAAGCCACATTTATTTATATTATACACAGCTGACATGACTAATTACTTCCTAAATTGCAGATACCACATGCATGCAGATGACACTCAGTTGTATTTGTCTTTTAAACCTAATGAAATCAGGTAGGTGGTCGATAGAATTAATTAAGACCTAGAAAGAGTGAACAACTCTTTCTAGGTCTAGAGACCACTCCTTAGTTAATTCCAACAAAATCGTAATTTAGGATTTTGGGTAGTGGTGGTGGTAGCGGCTAATCCCATAAACAGCAATTATTATAAATGTTTTTTAGACTAAAAATTATGTTTAACATCCGAGACTACCTTAACATGCCACTAAGGAAACAACTGGTAGACAATCTTGTATGTGTGTATGTCCAGGCTTACTGGCTAGAACATAGAATGTTATAATAATAATAATATATAATTTATTGTCTCCAAAAGATACATACAGGGAAAACACACATGAGTTATTTCAATCGCAACATGTACACTAATTTTGGTTGACCTCTGGTACCCAAAGTAAGATTTAACTTGTGGTTTAACTCGTTCTTAATTGCAACAGGTAGTCGAAGTGAAAGTGTATTGTATAGTAGTTGCATATGCATGAGGTGAATTTCTTAAGGTAAGGATGACCTACAGAATACATATTATAATTATTATAATTATATATATCGCACTATTTTATGTTCATATTTAATATGTTACAAAGTATGTATATAAGTGGGTGTGTGGTGTGTGTGATGCATTTGAATTATAGTATACTTAGTTTAATCAAATTTTCTGTATCTTCATAAGATTTGGACAAGAGTCATGCAGTTAATAGATAGATGTCGCAGTATTCATTAGCCACATTTCCTAAGTGACAGCTTACGACATTGTGGTTGCGCGCAGCAAACGCACATCTAAAACTTTGGGTTTTCAGGCCTTGTGTTCACGGCACTTTCTTGTAACTTGAATGTCATATTCCAGACCATCTTGCTATCTGCAGATTGTTTCAAGCACAAAGAGCTGTCTGACAGTAAGCAGTGCACATTCGTGATATAATTATGCAGTCAGATATCTAATAGGCTTAAAAGTCATTAAATTAAGGACTGCTTTTTGTGCTCGCTCCAGGGGTAGAAGATACGACTTCACAGTTCCATCCCAGACAGATATACAATATGTTAAAACAGATTGACACAGTGCATAATAAACTGATTTTAGGGTCTCAAAATCAGCTGCTTGACGTAATTTTTTGAAAATGTATATCTTCTTGCTAACGCGGGCAGTAATATTAGTCAGTTGGTATTACCATAAAATATGATTATCAATAAATACTCCCAGATACTTTGTGTGGGCTGATCTCAGTACAGTTGGGCAGTCGCAGGTATTAGTGAATGTGTATGTCGAACAAGCATGAACTCTTAAATTGAATATTTCCAAAGATGATTGAGTTATAGCTGTCTTTGAGAAATTGATGTAAGTAGTTTTCTTGAGGTTAAGTGTTAGAAGATTATTCGTTAGCCACTGCATTACACGACTAAGAGCGCATTCTGCACGAGCAAACACTTCTGGCCAGTTTGCAGTGTCATCTGCGTAGGTAATTATAGAGGAATAGGGAAGGGATAGGGAGCACAGGGAGTTTATGTAGAGGAGGAAAAGGGTTGGGCCAAGGATCGATCCCTGTGGGACGCCAACAAGAAGGGGCGCTGCAACTAATAATGTCGTCTATCTTTACACACTGTGTCCTATCAGAAAGACAATCTAAAAAAAATCCGAGCACATTTCCGCGGATGCCCATTCTCCCCATATCCAGTAAGAGATGTGGAACAGAGACAGTGTGAAATGCTTTGGTAAGATCAAGAAAAATCGACAGGTACTTTTGTCCATTATCAAGGCTGTTTACTATTCCATCAACTAGAGAAGCCACAGCATCTTCAGTCGACATTCCTACCATAAAACCAAATTGATTCGGCGCTAAAATACTGTTTTTCTGTAAGAAGTTTGTTAAGCGGATGTTTAGCACCTTCTCTAGGATTTTGGATAGTGCAGTCAGGACAGATATGGGCCTGTAATTATTGACACTGGCTCTGCCTCCACCGTTAAAAATAGGATCCATAAAGGCCCTCTTAAAAGATTTTGGGGAAAATCCCCTCAGCATTAAAAATATTGCAAATGTGGGTTATTATTGGTACTGAGCACTTTGGTAATAAATGAGCAGGTGTCGCGTCCCATCCGACAGCAGCATCTTTACGCAAACTTCGAATAATTAACTCAACCTCCGACTCATCCGTTGGCAAAAGGACAAAGGAGTTAGCATTAATGTTATCATTCGGCAGTTGATTATTTTGTATGTTAGAACTAATTTGTAATGCTAAGTCGTTACCACTGCGGGAGAAGTACTCATTAACACGGTTTACAGATGTCAAATTATCTCTGTCTATATTTAGAAGTCCAATAGGAGATTTTTTAATGGAACATGTGAGTAATGTTTTTAACTATTTTCCAAGTAGACCGTGGGTGATTTCGTGCTTTATGCAGTTCATTATTCTAGTAGTTATATTTTAATCTTTTTAGTAGTTTATTGCAGAAGTTATGATATCTGAGATAGGGTAATTTAAGGGTGTAATTATCAAGATTAATTTTAAGCTGTACCCTCATGGAGTCGTATACATCTTAACAATCCTTTAGTGATCTAAGGTTTGAAAATTACTTGTTTAGATGGTTTAGATGGATTATTCTAGAGTGCTTCTGTATTAGTGACCCAATCTTTGCAATCAACATCTCAGATGCAATGTTAAATTAAGATGTATCTATTATTTGCGAGAAATCGGTGTTCGAAACATCCGTGTAAATAGAATAATAATCTACTTTGACGAAGTGAGTTTAACGTTTCTTTGGTCTTAATAATGTTTACACGATAAAGACAACTAGTGCGTGGTATGTGATACCAGAATCAATTATTAGTGTAATGGTTTTAAGATTTGATTTCAACAAAACATGATTCAAACAACTTTTGTCAAAACGCCTGCGCTCGTTAGTGTTTTAAAATCCCTAGACGCTATCATATAACGCTTTATATGAATGACAACAACATTATTAAAATGGAATCCAGAAGGAAGCGACATCTGGCTACCTTAATGTATAAAGTGGTTAACAAACACACCCCTACATACTTGTATGAAAAAATAGACTGGAGACATAATCACTTCTCTTACTCCATCAGACTATTGCATAAAACTGAAATATATAAACCTATCAAGACCTCAATTTATACTTTATAATTTTTCTATTTCGCGTTTGTTTAACACCTAACCAAAAAATTATACCATTAATTAGACACGAATCTGTGGCGATAGATGACGTAAGTAGCTGTACAATCCTTTATCTTACATTTGGATTGTATGATGACTTATGAGTGAAATTTGCAGTCCGCCGTAATTTACACGGTTT
This sequence comes from Arctia plantaginis, assembly GCA_902825455.1. Classification (NCBI taxonomy): domain Eukaryota; kingdom Metazoa; phylum Arthropoda; class Insecta; order Lepidoptera; family Erebidae; genus Arctia; species Arctia plantaginis. Next base: position 9,313,005 of record CADEBD010000393.1, read on the forward strand.
ATATTATATCACTAAGTTAGTCATACTATTATCTGAATAACCATGAGAGTCATATTTGTGTAATTCGGAATTCCTATCAATGTAAGAGGTCTCAATAAATATGACTGAACTTGTCATCTGAAATTCGATCAGCAATCACTGTATCATAGCTAGTACTGGAACTACACACACGGTTATATAGAAACTTACCACCACACACTTTGTTTAACATAATTTGAATTATTAAGGGGTAAAAAGTGGCTTCAAATGGTTCTTGTTATAAAATGCCTAGTTTACATGCGTGCCGAGGCTTGGCAAACACCTACAAGCTCCAAGTCTTTACTTACCTTACTTACTTTAGTAACGCTTGGATGCCATTTACACGCTTGCGAGTGTGCTATTGTGTTCCGGACAGGCAAACATAGTAGACGAGGACATATTTTATTCGAAAATATAAACGACGGCACTAAACTGAAAAAAATATTCTATTGCCCTACTGCTCAAATAAACTGTTCAATCAGTAGAGCATTGAGACTTAATGTTGATTCCCGACTGCTCAACTACAGTACTTGTAATATCAAATTGAGCAGTAGGGAACAAGCACGCGCCAACGTGTAAATACGTCGCAAAAGCTTGCCGCAGGCTGCCTTTGATCTGTGTTCAAAAACCGACACTAGTACCGATCGGCGACGAGCCAAACACGCCGTTTACACGTTTGTGTTTATGGACACATGTCGAGGCTCGCCAGTACCTTTTTCTGACCATGGTTTGTTTCAAGCCTGCCGAGTATTTAAACATTTTATTGGTTTAATACATTAAAATTTGTTAACAATATAATTAATGATTCTATTAGGATAGAATACGTCATAAAGTAACTTTTCTCTTAATGTATATATGTAACGTATATCACGAGCGCGTTTAAAGCGCCTTATTGATAGCCCTCGTCTTGCATAAACTGTCGCAGCCGGTCGCGCAGGGCGTAGTTGGGCAGAGCGCGCGCGTTGCGCAACCGTCGCGCCGACACAGGCGACACCGCACCATCTGCAAAATGTCATTAATAATACTTAATTACTCACATCAACGAAACTTCCCAACTAAAAGTCTCTCACTTTTGACCGGTAACAGTCAGTCTGGTTACCATAGTACAGACTTTGCCTAGTTTTTGATCAGACGGCCGTGTGTGAAATGTGTGAAAATATTTTTGACACACGTAATTTGCGGCATTCTCTACCAGTAAAAATTATTTACTATTTCATTAATTGTGTTGGTCGTTGGGTTGCTAGATTCCTAAATCCAGATGTAAACGATGTATTCGGTTCTCGGTTCTCGAAGGGCATCTCAGGCAACTAAAACGCGAAGAACTTCAACATTTTCCTTATTATGTGTTATATTAATTGGCCGTATGCGGTTAAACGTTAGCGCTACAGTAGGTGCTGTCAATCTCATATTGCAACGATGTTCATTAAAAAATGTATATCTATAGGTATACCGGCAGCGATGAACCAGTCGAGTATGTTGGCACGCTCGTACGTGTAGCCGTCGGCGGCCCGCGCGGGCTCACGCAGCAGGCGGTGCGACAGCGGGCACAGCAGCGCGTGCGGCGCCGAGCGCTCCTGCGCACAACACACCACACTCAATCCGCTGCCTTTACAAGATACTATATTTCTTTACGTGTAGTTCCGTTTCTCGTCGTTGGAGTGTAAGCATCACTGTGATTCTATCCGTGATAAATTGTTTTATAAAAAACAGTTATAAGTTGCTTTAGTCAATACTGTATTAACCACACAGTTGGTACTTCGGTGGACGCAGAAGAAGTAAATAAAGTTCGGGGATTTTAACAGGATTTATCCAGTAAAGTGCAGAAGAAAATTAACAACAACATTTGAGGTTAGAACATTCAAGTACAAAATCTGACAAATAAAATACTTAATGTCATTTTGTTAAGTTGACATTAACTTCAGTGTTGCTAGTACATGAAAAATAATATCGACCATTTATATTACATTCCATTCCACGTTACTTTACATATAAATATGGAGGAACAATTTTAACTATTATTCGACAATATGAAGATAGAAATAATATATTTTTTATTTTATAATATATTTTATTGTTCTCTCTCACACAGATATGGTTACAATAAACAATCTTACTCTAGGTTATTTTGAGTGAGTCTGTGTGAGAGACTGGTATCTGTACTAGGTTCGTAGACCTGTATGACAAATTACCAGCCTCCCCTAGCTCTGGACGGTTGTGGTGCGTTAAGCAGGTACAACCTGTTTAGGAGTGAGTAGTTATTATTATGTGAAGTGAATGAGAACGCATAGTATGTGAATGTGTGTATATGTGGGTGTGTGTGTAGGGGAGTGGGTGTGTAGTGTGGTTTGAGTATTTGTGTGGATCCTAAACTCTAGGGGGACAGCGCATTTCAAGACGGGACCTGTAACAGGCTCTCTGTTTCCTCATAGCTAAGGGACTTTAGCCAGCGATTGGCAGCGGTTTTGCAACCGTATTTTGTACATGAATATATATGCAATATCTGGTTAACTTTATTGTATATGTATCTACCTAGGCAACCAAAGAATTTGCGAGTTTACAAACCATCTATTGCCCTTATCATTTGCGGGACAGACTTTGTGCATCAGGCAAATGCAAAAGCAAACAGCTGATGTAACTGAATCACTTATAAAAAAACTTAATGGATAGGATGGATGAAAAACTTACCCCTATTAATGAAGAAATGAACAATTAAACAAAAAGTTAGTGATCTAGAGAAAGAGATGGAATATTTGTAAAGCGAAAAGAAAAGTAGTAATAAGGTGGAAAACTCGACATCGGAGCTATTTAAAAGTGTCAAGGTGACTCTTAAATAAGACCTAAACATAAATATAGAGCAATCCGAAATAAAAAAAATATACCGCTTAGGCAAAAATATAGTTTAGAATAAATCAAGGCAAGGCCTATGTTCATTTCTAAATGCATGGCGAAAAGATGAAATTATGGAGAATAGAAAGAGTTTTAAGAACATTTATGTATCGGAGAATTACTCGAAGGAAGTTTTAAAAGAAAGAAAAGCACTGCTACCACAGTTGAAGGACCCCTCCTTCAACTGTGGTAGCAGTGCTTTTCTTAAAGAGAAAACGGAAATATAGCTTTTCTGAATTACGACAAACTAGTAGTCAAAGGATCCAATACTGAAAAAAGTAAAAGGGAACCAACCTCGCCGTCACTTTCCAAACCTCAACCCAGAAAACAGCAAATTTTATGCTCTACCAAAGTTAACAGGAAAAATGTTTTCGATGCAATGATACCAATAAACCTACAAGATCGAACTCTTCTACCAATAAACCTACAGCCAAAAATCAATTCTAATTAACCGGTAAACGGAAAATTCAAACATACTAAGAAAGTAAACAAACAGAAGAAATATATTTTCCCCCAATCCGACTGGTCCTCGTGGGGGACAAAGACCATAACCCTCCAACAACACAGAAAAACAAATACAAAGAAAATATACGTCGCAGCCCTTAACGTACTCACGTTGAACAATGACGAAAATCTTATGAATAACATGCGTTAAAACAAATCAAATCGGATATCGTCGGACTCAGTAAAATTAGACAAATGGGAGAAAGAATTATTTCTCAACCAGACTTCTTGCTGTACCATATTAGAACGACGCCAAGCCACCATGACGTTGGTTTCCTCGTCAAAAAACACCTTGAAAAATCTATAGAAGGATTTATTGGAATCTCGCAGTACATGGCAATGATGCATCTGAAGTTATCGGGATATAAAGATTCATGGTCAGTTTTACAAATATATTTACCAACAGAACAATGAGCCCTGGAAACAATTCAGAAATTCTACCTTGGCTTAAATAACACTAGCCACGAACATGCCCACAAAAACCTAATCGTCATGGGAGACTTTAATGGCCGAATTGGAGCTAAGCGCCCAGAAGAAGAGACTGTACTAAGACCATTCATCTACAGTAAATATTAAAATATTAAAAAAAGAATAAAATTAGAAGTAGAAATGTAGAAAAACTTATAAACTTAACACTAGAAAATAATTTAACCATTTTAAACTCAGTATACAAAAAAACACAATGAAAATGTGGACATAGATTTCACCAGATATGAAAACAAAAAATGAAAACGATTTCATAATGCTAAACAACTGCTTTCCAAATTTGTTGTCATTAACAAAAACTTCAATAGCAACCATAGACTGATCAGAGCTGAAATAAAATCAGTACAACCAATGATACCTAGACCGAGACAGGAACTAGCAATTGGTAAGCTCAGTAAGCATCAAATGGAGCAACTATTAGTCACCCTAAGAGATAAATTCACAGACTTCAATGAGAACACAAAGGCTATGGGAACTCAGGAAAAATACAACTGGATAGAGAATACTATTAAAATTCAATTACAACATACTGCTAAGATCAGATCTGAAACAAGAAAATGGCTAACAACTAATACCATTAAATTACTAGAGCAGAGCAAAGAAACCAACTAATCAACGCAAAAGAAGTAAAATATAGAAGAAGGCATTTAGCAAAAACCAGTAAAGACATCAAAGAAAGTATAAGAACAGACAGAAAAATGAATAGAATGGAAACTATAGAAAAACATGTAGCCAAACGGGAGGTGTTGAAAAAGCTCATAAGGAGTTAACAATTTCAAAAGACTGGATCGCAAAAATTAAAAATGACAGCCTACAATGGAACCACCACAGAACCAACATATTAGGAATCGCCACATCCCATTACAAAAAATATATGAACACAACACCGCTCGAGACAAAAATGAACTAGCAGAAATCTCAAATATCCCTAACATCCTTCAGACGGAAGTAATAAAAGCTATAGATAGTCAAAAGAAAGACAAAACACCCGGGCCCGTTGGTATAAACAACGAAATCCTAAAAGAAAGCAAAGAAGTTATAACACCTGTCCTCACTGACATGTTTAACGAGATATTAAATACCGAAATTATCCCACGGCAATGGATAGAATCAAACATTATTCTTCTATATAACAAAGGAGACAAATATGAAATCGGGAACAACCGCCTTATCAGCCTTATGTCCAACATATACAAGGTATTTGCCAAGATCATACTTAATCGGATTGAGAAAATATTAGACGAACAACAAACCATTGAGCAGGCGGGTTTTCGTAAAGACTATTCAGTGATCGACCACATTCATGTAGTACGCCAAGTTATGGAGTAATATTTAAAAAATCAATGTACCTACTACATCGCATTTATCGATTATAGCAAAGCATTCGAATCTTCTTGTCCACGGTGGCGGATTAAGAATACGGGGTGTCACCACCCCTATTTATCCCGTGGGTGTCTTAAGAGACGACTAAGGCAGCAAACTTCGCAGGACAACAGCACTGCAAAGAGAAGGAAAACTTGAAACAAACCCTATACCAACCCGTCTGGCCAGCGTGGTATAGTAGGTCAAAACATTCTTTCTAAGGAGAGGCCTATGACCAGCAGTGGACTGTTAAAGGCTGTTGATGATTGATGATGACGATGATACGATTCTTGTATCACGATAAGATATGGGAGTCATTAAAAGAGCAAGAAATTAAACTCAAATACATCCGCTTAATAAGGAATGTTTACAGCCAGAGTACTGCGAGAATCCAACTAGAAAAACCTTTCAGAGTAGGCAAAGGCGTACGACAAGGAGATCCCCCATCACCAAAAATATTCTCAGCGTCAATCTCGGTATCAATGTAGACGGTGTCTCGTTAACTTGAAATTCGCAGTTGATTTTGTGTTATTTGAAAAATGCCCGGAAGATATAACAAAAATGATAAACGAACTGGCAACGGAAAGCGAGAAGGTAGGGTTAAAACTGAACCCAAGAAAACATGAGTAATGACTAACAGAGTCTCTCTCCTATCATACTATAAATTTAGAAAACAACCAAATTGATTATACATATATATTTACGTGGCACAGCTAATAACAGATGATAATCCGATGCGCGAAGAAGTTGAAAGAAGAATAACCAATTCCTGGAGTACTGGGGTTTGAAAGAGAGTATGAAAGATAAAAACCTTCATATGAATATAAAAAACAAACTATTTAATAGGTACTTGCATACTACCAGTTCTCATGAAAATGGACCTCAAATTTGCCAAAGGAGCATGAATGTGAAAAAGTCAGACCGACTACGTGTAATATGAAGCAAAACAAAGGTCATGGACATAACGTGTAAAATTAGAAGGCTTAAATGACGGTGGGCAGGCCATATGATAAGAGGAAAAGACAAATGGAGCCAAATTGTGATACCATGGTATAGTAGAGAAGGTAAAAGGAAAAGAGGTAGTTCACAAAAAAGATGGGATGACAACATAAGACAAGTGGCAGGCGTTTGAACAGAGTGACTCAAGTAAGACATGAGTGGAAAAGGTTGGCGGAGACCTTTGTCGACTTCCAGGAGGCGGCGCGCCTGGCGGCCACGGGAGTTTCCCAGGTGGTCGGACGCATTGAGGCGTTGGGATTACGGGTGGCCCTGGATAAGACGGAGGAACTATTATTTCATGGGCCCGTCGTGGTCCACCCGCCGGCGCCTCAATCGAGGTCGGCTCGGTCCTCGTACCGGTCCGGGCCCAGATGAGGTACCTGGGTCTGGTCCTAGACGGTAGGTGGCTCTTCGACGAGCACTTCCGACAGCTTGGTCCGAAGTTGGTGGACACTGCCTCCGCCCTAGGGCGACTTTTGCCCAACTTGGGCGGGGCCAATGTTCCCACGAGGCGGCTGTACGCGGGGGTTGTCCGGTCCATGGCGCTGTATGGTGCACCGGTGTGGGTGGCGGCTCTGACCGCCCCGAATAGGGCGCGCCTCTGCGAGAAGGTAATCTCGCAGAAGGAGGTGGCGGAGAAGGCCCGGGAGGACGACCTCCACTTGGACCTGATCCGCCGCCGGCGAACCGAGCGGCGGAGGCGCGCTCACCTGCGCCTCATGCCGCCCTGAGTGTGGCCGCGGGTGGACGGGATGGGTTCTCCCCTCCACCCGCATTAGTTGGCCAGCCGCGAGGGGGCGGCGTCCGCGTGTGCCGGACGTCGCCTAAAGAGAGGGTCCACTGAGACGGAGCCCGCATCAGGAGCGGGCCGGCGCTGGGAGGGGTCCAGAAGGCGATAACTACCTGGACCCTTAAGGTTTACATTAAATTTAAGTTTTCTACGTATTTTGTCATATAATTATAATATGGATCTGAAGAAAAAGGCTATATTTTTAATATTTACATTTCTTTACATCTTCTTGGAGCAACTGAAATCTTAACTACCTTTTATGTTTTGTTAAGAGTTCGTTCTAATACCTGAACACATGAAGGTTGCCGCTAAATTCATAAAACAAAATTGATCAATAAATTCTCTTTATAGATAGATAATCATCAACAGCCTTTAACAGTCCACTGTCGGACATAAGCCTCTCCTTAGAAAGGAGGTTAAGATAGACAATACTCTATTTCTACGCCAAGTTTTACAGACATTATAAAGTAATTGAACGTCCAACTGTGCAAAGTTATCGATTAGAGCAATTTCTTCCAGGCAACCTTTGGACGGCATGGATTCATTTTAAACTGGTGGTAGGTATATAAAAGTTCGAGTAATAAATAAGGTAACTATGAAATATTTATATTTCTCATACACAAATTTAAGTAATATACTAGTTTTTTGTTGGGTTTGTCTTCTATTAATTGTTTCTATTAATATTCATCTCGGATATAAACATTTCATGTGTTACCTATCTACCTGTATCTCACTATTTATATGTTTACCTATGTACTCACTAACCTGCGCAGCGGAGGGCAGTTCGCGGCGCAACCACAGCAGCTCACTTTGGAGCCGCGCTCGTATCGCGCCATGCTCCTCTTCACTATCCTCTAGCGAATCTGCGCAACCTGGTACAATATTATCTTCGGATTTTATCGACACATTCTATTATTACAATAGTATTATATTATTAGAATATTAATAATGTCGAATAAGTACCATAACCTAAATCCTCTAGTAGTTCATCGAAGGGTGCGTTCATAAGTGTCGAGCCTGTGACGTTTGCATCGTGCGATTTACGTATTAATTCTGATTCTTGTTCTGGAGTTGCTCGCGATCCTGACGTAACACAAACAAATTACAATTAGTGCATTACAAACCGTTCCGATCTAGATATAAATCCTCACAAAGAATAAATGCCACACAACCGATATACATTTAGTGGTCGACAGATCAAATCACATCGCTTTGACGTCACTATCAAACAATCAACGGCAAGGTTCTAGTTACGTAACCTAAGTACCTCTTTTAAAACCGCCCATGACTCGCTATGGAGCTGTGTTGTGTGTGGCTGTGCGACTATTATTAACGGTAGCAGTAAAGAAATCAAAATGATGTAAGTATCACTGGCGTGATACAAATCACAATACATTTACCAGACCCACAGAGACATTGAATCTATTAAATGATCAAAGATTTGAAATGACCGCCGTTAATTCAGGGTTACAATCAATTTAAGTATAGGCTTACCTGGTGCGCGGGTGATATTTTCTTTAATCCAACGAGTTACGCCTGCTGGACCCCAAAGTGCTGGTGACGTACCCTCGTCTTCGTCTTCATCATCCAGTTCATCTAGCGGAAGCTGCCACACCGCGAGCTCCCCCGCCAGCGTACCAGACACCAGGAGTGGTGGTCCTGGTGAAGAGCGTGCCAATAACGCTACTGCCAATACACCACCGGCTCCAGCCGCTTGTGCTGCGGCCACCGTCCGTAGAGCCATAGTTTGCGGCGTCACACGCCATACGCGCGCCCATCCATCCGCCCCCGCGCTTGCAAATAGCGCTCCTTCCACTCCCATCGCCCTGGACCATCGCACACTCGCTGCGCCACCGCCGTGTGCCTCTACCTGACGTACCAGACTTACGGTCGCACTCAGGACTTCTCCATCTTCCTTGCAACATATACAAAAGAAATCACTAGGTCTAATAACATGATAACAGATAAAATCAATATTTCATACACTTTGTAAAAATGATCGGAACAGATCGGTTTCATGAACTTTACTTTATTATAATAAAATATTAGAAACTAAATAAAACATTGTATTATGTTAAATCTAAATGCACAACTTATGTAGATAAACACCGCATGCACATAATCTGATAAAATTTAGAAATAACAAAAAACAAAGGTTATCCAAAAAACGAAGAAACAAATGTTACAAAACTTAAAATATAGTACCCATCTCTGAATACAACAGTAATTGGAAATAATAAATGAAAGTTAATATTAAAAAAAGAAAGAAACTAAAACCCTATACCCATCCGTCTGGCCAGCATGGTATAGTAGGCCTAAACCTCCTTTCTAAAGAGAGGCCTATGTCCAGCAGGTGACCATTAAAAGCTATTGATTTAATGCGATGCGTGACAGCCTAGTAAACTCATCACTTTATCTAAACAAACTTCAATAGTTTGTTTAGATAAGGTGATGAGTTTACTAGACCCAGTGTCTCAAAGTTAATATAATAATTATCCCTTTATTTCAGAATCGCCATAATCGGTTAGTCTTGCTGACGTTTCGGACACTTCTCCGAATTGTCAGAATTGTTTGTCCTCGTCTAAGTTAAAGGGGTTTAAAATGATTTAAAATGGTTTGTAAAAATATAGTACTTGGAGTTCTTTGGGCTCCACGCCTGTCCACGCTTTCTAAAAGGCTGGATACCTAATGTGCGTCGCTAACATATTAGTAGATACTTACTTCGTGTGTTTCAATGAGCCATAGTTTTATGAAGGAGTCGGAGCCCGCCGTCGCCAGCACGTGGGTGTCGTCCGGAAGTTCAAAGTCACCAGAAGACGGCGCAAAGTCGCAGCTTTGCACTCCTGACACAAACGTAATTTGTCTGTTAATGGTGTGTGCAAAATGTGAATATCTTCTTTAACACTACGCTAGTAGGTTTGATTGATTTGATTGTAATTTTAATATCATCATCGTGGTAAGCAAAGCAGAAAAGTCACTGTTCTTTATTCTGTTGACGGTCAAATAGTCAGATAGAATTAGCGAAAAATGGGTCTAGAAATCCTGAAATTCATTTCATTCATTTCAACGCGAATCCGTTCGTGAGAACATTGTCAAAAAACTGTCAAAAACGGTTAATCGCCTATTACAAGAAAACTTCAAATCGCACTAAAGAAAGCACAAACAAAATGTGACTTGTAGAGTCTCGTTTGCTTAAATAGTTTGTTGACAATTTAAAAAAAATATAACTCGCGTTCTAATCAATATTAAGACCCCTAATTTGATGAGAATGTGGGTTTTGTAGCCTCCAGTTAGCCCATAAAATATCAGCAAGATCTAAGAGAGAGAATGGCTCTAAAAAATTTGGGAAAACTATGAATGATTTTCTAAAAACGCTTTTGTACATACAGATTTCCTCTGCAACGTCGTAACATGCCGTTTTATTCAGTTAAGTAAAAATACTGAAAAAGTTGATTTACAAAAATTGCAAAATTTGAGTGAGAGTGCGCGGAATTAGGCGTATAGTGGCCAACAGCACGACTGTCCCAAATCAAAACCCAGTAAGTGTATTTTAACAAATTTTAAAGGAGAGCGCAAAAACATAAAAGGCACTAGTGTTACAAAAGTATTAGTGTTAAAGTAAAAAAATGATATTTATTCGATAGAGTTACCACTGATTACAAAAATAAATGAGTAAAATGTTTTATCCCCCTTACGAGTACTAACTTTGAACATGAACAAACTCCACTTTTGTCTCTGTCCTGAGCCGTTGCAAAAACTAGTATAAACACTTGCTAAGAATTAACGAAATTCTCCCTGACTAAAAGAGGTATTAAGAACTGTGTGAACTCTCACACTTTTCCACAAAATTTACGTAATAACCTTTTGAGAGGGAAAGTTAAAAATCTTTTTTAGTGTTAGCTTCATACCGAAATATAAAGATTTTCTTTATTTATTTATTTCTTTTTGTACGAAGTCCTAATACACAAGGGTATTAGAGAACACCATTGAGACGCCGTATTAAACACAGAATTACTATAAAAATATGAGAAAATGAGACAAAAATATGTATTTAGTTTTTCTACATAACTTTTACATAATTCAATGCATTTAGAATACCGCTTCTCTAACCTTCTTATTCCTTCCGCAAAAAAAAAACATTTTCTTGACAATGAAAAATTAATCTACGGCAACTATTACTGCATCATCATCTTGCGTGCAGATATGCTTCTTTAATTTTGGGAATAAGTAAAAATCACTTAGTGGTCGTTAGATCCTTATCCCTGTAGACTACTGCGTGATGTTACCACAGTATGCTGTTTTTTTGTTTATTTCAGGTGGTGGCACTTCTTTTATGTGTTTTAAATCCTTATAGACTTGTATAACTTTTGTCTACTCTTTTTTCAGATTAGGGTCTTTATTTAATCTCTTCTCTAGTTGTACAAATATTTTTAGTGCTATTTCCCTTGTATTTCCTTACGGGGACTTTTATTTGTTAATTTTAAAAGGTAATTTAACAATGTAACGATGTAACCTTTCTTGTTTCGGGTATATGTTTTCTCATAAATTTCTTCACATAATTTCTCTTCTTTAGTATAATTTCTTTTTGTATTTGTATCAATCTCCCATATTGTTTTTAGCGTGGTGACTCCGGCGAACCTTTGATCAAAGTCTCTTGCAGGATTTGTGCATACACTTTGACATCCAGAAGATCTACTTTTCCTGATGTACAATTTTCAGGATCCGCTTATTCAAGATCAGTTAGATGTGGCCACGTAGTTGACCATGTTTCTGCAGGTATTAGAATTGAAAAATGCACATGCCATGGGTCTGTATGGGGAAACTAAAGTGACGGTTGCAGCGTAATAAAACTTCTACCTGCACTTCTTATTTAACGACAACTTTGATGGCTTACAATTCTGTGACAATTTTATTTGTACAGCGTCTGGTTAGTTTAAGAACTTGAGCAGCCTTTTCACTCCGAAAGCATGCTTGTGATCCTAGATCTAATAACGCCTTGAGTCCTTCCTTACTCTGCATTATTACCATTGCTGTAGCTAAGAGACCCATGTTTTGTTTGGCATTGTAGTAAGACGCAATCATTGTATTTACTTGCAGCTTTTCTTCTCCATCTGTTTGAGTTGACCACCGGTTATAGTACCCGACGAAGCCGAGGCATCAGAATTCTTAAATTGATGTAGAAGAGAATGTTGGCGTCTGTTGCAAACCCGACATGACATTGGCACACGGCATTTCACAACCGCATGTCCTGGTGCCGAACAGTTAAAACACTTTAAAACACAAAAACATAAATAAACTAGCCATCAACCGAAGCTTCGCCCGTGTGGATCTTGGTTATCGTTATCGTTTTTGTTAATAAAAAAAAATACCGGCCAGGTACGAGTCGCCGAGGGTTCCGTACCTACCCAGATTTTACGTAGATTTTCGCGAAAATTTGTAAGTACCAAAATTTATCTTAACTTTCAACTTTTTTTATTTTTTGGAATTATTCCTTTATTTGTGCTGTAAGACGTTTCTTGTTGCTAAATTTCGTGATTATAGGTCAACGGGAACTACCATATGGGTTTTCGACCCAAAACCTATAGGGTACTTCCGGTTGACCTAGAATTGTCAAATTTTTGTTAAAAGCAAACTCTTACAGCACAAGTAAAGAGAAAATTCTTAAAAATAAAAAAAGTTGAAAATTAAGGTAAATTTTGGTACTTACAAGTATTCGTGAAAATCGAAATTTGCCCATATCTTTTTATCGTGTTGACTCAGGACCTTGATTTTTATACACCTAATAGGGACCATATGCCTCAGTATCTGGTATAAATTTTAACTCGCTAAGTCTACTCGTTCCTGAGAAAATCGGTGGTGACACACGGACAGACGGACAGACGGACCAGAAAGTGATCTTATAAGGGTTCCTTTTTTTACCTTTTGAGGTACCGAACCCTAAAAAGTGAGTTTTTTCCCTCTTAAGATATTCTCAAATTACTGTATTTGCTTTTAAGACGGTTAACATTTGAAAAAAGTGAAGAGTACGCAACTATTAAAAATATTTTCCTCTACACATCATTTATTACTTCTGTCGGATTAATTGTAAAAACAAACAGATTACTTTTAGATGTCACCCTTGAATTTTGAATTTATCATATCTTCTATTTATTTGATTCATACAGTGTGAAGGACAATTTTAATTTGTATTAAATCCCGAAGCTAATGAACATATTTATTTAGATAAGGATTAATCCTAAAGAAAAGAAAAAAGCTTCGAAAATTACGTAATATTTTTCATTTATATTTTGAACATAAAAGTAGTTATTGTGAGTCAACCGTGAGAGAGATATACTTTGTTGTAGCATTATTATAGATCTACAGTTCTCTAGTACATTACTTTAATATACCTCTGCTGGTTTATGCAGCGTTCGCGAGTAAAGCTCCCAGTAGGCGAGATTTTTTGCAACCTCTTCAACATTAATAGCTATATTTCAGTCAATTTACATAAAACCATAATGAATTATTCCTTCCTTAGGAATCACACTATTTATTGGTCCAAACCTTACAAAAATCCTGTAGTTTTTGAGTTTACGTTCATACAGACAGACGTATGAACGCGATAGGCGGGTTTCTAATATGTAAGGGTGAAGCCATAAGTTTACCTAGGTCGTGTGCGTGAGGCTCGTGGTGCAGCACGCAGGCGCGCGGCGGATGCGCGAGCACGCGAAGCTCGCCGCTCGCCGCGCCCGTCGCCGCCACGCGACCGTCCCGCGACCACGCGCAGCACAACACCGCCTCCGTGTGGCCCGCGTACACACTGACCGGTAACAACACACCGTCATCTACTTACGAGTTCCAAATTTATTCGTAAACACGACACACGAATGAAACGAAACGAAGCGAAATAAAATGAAATCGTTCAACAATTTTGCATGTTCTTTTAGGACAGATGAGTGCGGCCTTTTCCTAACTGGACTGGCCCTGACAAGAAAAGAAGAAACAAACTCAAGAAATTAACTCAGAATACATTTATCTCTCAGTAAAAAAAAGCATAATCATTTATTTATTCATTTTTTTTTATTATTTCTTATATTTTGGTTCCTATTTAGTATACCGTTGTATTAGTAATTTAAAAAGTAGCATTTAAGTAAAAGTTAAAAAGTAGCGTTTCGCTTAATTTATAACAACATTAGTATGTTGTTATAAATTAAGCGAGACCTCAAAGAACGGTTCAAGTTCCTACATGACACACATGAAAAGTGTCTGAGGTCATCCGAAGATTTGAGGCTTGAGATGCCTCTGCATTCTACAAAATTTTACGACCAGTCTTTTACTGTTCAAGCTGTACGCTTGTGGAATGCACTGCCGATAAACATAAGGCGAGCGAAAACCATAAACAGCTTTAAGAAAATGGTCCAAGAATTTATGGTATCGTAATTAAGACAGCTACTTCCTCGTGTTAAGGTATGATTTGAATGCTTTTCTTTTTTTTTTGTTATATGTGATATTGTATAAGTACTTATGTATGTATAAGTATTTGTTTTTATGAATATAAATATGTATTTGTATTTGTATATATATATTTCTTATATTATATATATAAGTAGATATTATTTCTTTTATATTCGTTAGTAATTAACCTGAAAACTCATTTCACAATCAACTACTACTATCTCTCCCGAACATTTTGATCCATCCTATGGTTGCCTGGAAGAGATTGCTCTTAGCAATAAGGCCGCCCTTTGTACATTGTATATCTAACACTTTCATGTAACTATCATGCTTCTTGTAAAATGGTGTACAAATAAAGAGTTCTATCTATCTATCTATCTATCTAGGTTGTTATAAATTAAGAGAAACGGCTACAAACTGCTAGCACAGTTTGGCGAATGGCACATGTTACTTAAATGTGAACGAAGTTTATTAAAAAAACAGTGGCACTCCGGGAGTGCCAACAGAATTGAAAACTTTTTTACTTATGTACAGAGGAGTAACGGTAATGGTAACAGTGTCGGGAGTTCAATCTTTTTTTCCCATCTCAAAAAATGAGTTTTTTGTAAAAATCGTAAAATACATTATTTTAAGATAAGAACAAAATTAAAGACAAAAATGAACGAGTGAAAATAAACCATAGCATGTACAGAATGAGCAGCTAAATCCCAGGAGGTTTAATCATAGAGATATTCTGCAATGGTATAATAGCCTTTTGTAGATAACTTAGACATAAACTTAGATTTACCTAATATCTACAGAGTGTTTATTGTAAAAGCGTTTATATTGTCCCTTGAACGAGTTGCCTACTCTGTGGAGGCGAGTGACATTAGCACTAAGATTATGTTTATTTCTAGTATTCACAGAGTTAACGTCAGACAGTTTAGTAAACTTCGAGATATGTTTTTGGACATACATTAAATTTTCATATAATTATGTATTGTGCAGATAAAGTCAGAACGTTTATCTTATTGAATTTATAACTGGGAGAAACTCGAGGGCCTAATTTGTAAATGGCTTTATACATATAGTTTCTGTAAGACAAGTTTAGCGTTAAAATCTGCACAGTTATGTGTCATCCGCGAATAATACAATCTCATTATGAGCTAGATTATTGATATATATGAGGAACAGAAATTTTATTTTATTTTATTTCTTTGAACTCACGCGCCCCTAGTGCTACTTGTATTGATAATATTTTTACAAACCTAAAACCTATTAATCTGACTTATTAATTGCAGGCAGTTCATTATCATGAAACAAATTAGTTATGCTCCAGAGAGCCACATAAGCCTGTTCAGAAACAAAAGAATAGATACGAGTAAGTTGTCCAAATTGTCCTATGACATTGACTCTAATCAAACTTAAGCTCAATGACGATAAATATGTGTTGAAGCAATTCCGCGCCCACGTGCGTAGTCGAACAACCTTTTGTTAATCGAAATTGCTTGATGAAGCTAGTTATATTTAGTAAAATGTCGTAACATTTGGTTTAAAAGCAATTTTTCAAAGATATACTCAATGCTGGATGTATTGAAATAGGTTGGAAATTAAATGGATCAGAAATACTGCCAAATTTTAATAATTCTTCTTGCAATGACTGGATTTACTTTATTTTGTTTCATACAATTAATTCTTCCGCCGCAGATCTTATGCAGCGATCCCTTCCATGAAGGGAGCGTGGGGTGGACTTAAGATTCTGTCGTATTGTCATACAGTTTTGATAGCGATGACATATTTTGTTGTAGCGAAATAAAATAAATCGGTCAGTTCAAGTGAGAAAAATCCTTTAGTGGCTAGGGCTACGGGCACACTACACTAAAAAAACTTTTATAATTAAAAAAGTTTATAATTACTAACTATGTAGGGCGCGGATCGGCGCAGCCAAGGCTCCAGAGCGGCGCGATGCCGTCGTCCGTAGCGAGCAGCAGGCGTGGCGGGCGGTGCGGCGAGACCCGCGCTCCGCGCACCCCTCCGCCCCCCGCCTCGCCGCACGCCGCTTCGTCCACACCTACGCTCAGCACGCGCAGCTGCACGCCCGACTGTGCACATACGACATTCATTTAGCATCCACAATAATTCCCATCAGTGGCAGATCCTAGCCTAGGTTCGATAGATCCTGCAAAACGGCGTCCTACCGAAAGCAGTAATGTTACCAAACATGGGCTAATACAGCGACGGCATGTGATGTAAATGCGCAAAAAAAGCAAAACAACTTTGCCTCTAGGTCCCTCAAAAGAGCCATTGCGAAGGTGGAATCGGAGCACATCAACCCGATCGGTCGGGGCTTGTGCGATTTCGTTCTGGAACTCGTGTATTCTGGTCTCATGCCAAGGCGGTCCAAGGGAATTTATGTAGCCAATCCTTTCCAGCCCTGCAGATGGGCGATAATTCGTTGGCCTATGATGCAAAGGAGAAAGCCGATCTTATAAGCGAACTTGCATCCAATTCAACTTTGAAAAGTACCGCCGACCATACCGCGATGCCAGAGCTGTATGCCGGAATGCTGATTCACAGAGAAATCAGTGCGTAAAGCACTCTTTTCCCTCGATATTCATAAGTCGAGTGGACCGCCTCGGCCGCAACTTTCCGCTATCGTATCGTTCCACAACTCAAAATTTACATTCCCATCACTTGAATAAGTGGCACTCCACAGCTGTGCGCTTTTCAAGGCACTTTTTGTCTTACACAACCAATCTGTGGAACAAGATATCGTCTGCGGTATTTCCGAACCGATGCGACCTTTATTCCTTCAGAAAAAGAGCGTATTTCTACGCGTTTGTGACTCCTGAGTTGCAGGCGTTCATGGGCGGCAGTAGTGGCTTTCCATTGGGTGACCCGTCTGCACGTTTGCCCCCTTTTCCATAAACAATAATGTCAAAATCACAAATATAATCTAAATTTAGACTATATTTCTAGACTGTTATTTAGTATTGGGTGTGAACCTCGACATCCCACAGGCAGGCACGTCCATCGAGGCCAGCGCTGAGCAGCAGCGCTCCGCTGGCGCCGAAGTCTGCCGCCATCGCCGGGTACTGATGACCGTCCAAGGAGTGAACTTCGACCAGCTCACTTGTCTCCTTGCACCAGCGATACAGCCGCACCCACCCGTCGCTGTGGAAATGCCCCGCACAACATGTCGTGAACAAACAAAGCAAATCAAATGCCTGTTAAGTAGCGTACACGTCTCAGAAAGGCCTGGAAAACGCTACTAAATTGAGACAAATTATTATTATAAGACCATTTATGTACACTTCACATCACATCAACAGCCTTTACTCATCCACTGCTGGACATAAGCCTCTCCTTAGAAAGGAGGTTTTTTTTTTATGTACACTTGGTTGGCAAATAAATATTGATATCATTTACACGTTAACTGTTGAAGATCGACCATAATGTTAAAGAAACGGTGAGGGCAGGACGAAGAGCAGGACGTGGGGGGTTAACAAAAAACAGACGGGGACTACCGAGCTAACCGTCGCAGAGTGACATTCATGTTTTCCTCTATTACGTATTACGTATATGGTTGAAGGCATTAAAAGTAAAAAATTAGAGCATTAACTTCTTCATTTCATCGAGAAAATGAGATTAACATTAAAGGTTTCCGTCAGGTCGAATTTAGAGAAAATATTTAAAAATTATTAACAACATTTATTAAATATTTTTTTATTAAAATATTTGTGTCTAGGCACATTAATATTGTAATATTAATGTGCCTAGACAACGCACGGCGCGTTCATTAGCAACGAACGCACCGTGCGTTTTTGGTTTAAACGCTTTCGTAATGGAAACTTCGTCTTGAAGAACAAACCACGTGGAAGACCGCCCACACAGGTGAATAACGCTGAATCAAAGGAGATCGTGGCAGCCGATCAGAGTCAAACTACCCAGGAATTAGAGGCATGGTATAACGTACCCTACGTGCCTCATTTGTATCAAATCAATAAGATAAAAAATATTAAAAACGGGTGCCTCATGAATTGACTGATCTGCCGAAAGAAGTGCGTGTTGAAACTTGTGGTGCCTTATTGAATCGGTACAGAAATGAAGGAATTATATAATTTATCGAATTGTGACACGTGGCGAAAAGTGGATTGTTTATGATAACCGTAAGCGAGAAAAGAATTGGCTGACCCCAGGTCAAACGAATGAGGAATGGTAACTCTTTGCTGGTCTCTCATGGTGTTAATCACTATAGCTTTCTCAAGTCTTGAGTTTGATTTGATTCAAAACGTTTCAACAATATATTGTATTTGAGATTTTCTAAGTGAGTCGTAACCTTAACCATTGATTGGTTGATACCTGGATGCAGTTGCGACCATGTCGTCGTGTGTGCTAATGCAATTGATTGGTGCGGCGTGCGCCTGCGACCCACGCCACAAGCGCCTCGTTCCGTTCACAAGCTCCTCGTCCTCGCTCGCCGCTACGTGCTCCTCCTCCAATGACTCGTCCAGTGGCTCAATCCCCTGGAACACAGCCACACGTCACCATGCACAAATTTTGGGTGAGTCCGCTGTTGAGCACTCACCTCGAGATCTCCTAAAGCAAAATGTTCAAGTGCCGCACATGAAGGCTCCAGCTCGTCTTCAAGTGTCAAAGAGCCCAGCGACCACATTCTCACCGACTTGTCATTTGATCCTGTATTAACCAATGTTTAAGACTATTACACCCACACATGCTACCTATGCATACAGTACTGTATAATGTATTCACAAACAAAATTTATAAATTAAATGAAATCCTTGTCGATTACTTTTATTTAACAAAGACAGTCATGCGTACAAAGATTATGTTTGCTGAATTCCCCGCTGTACAAGCTGAATCGTAAGCATTTTTAATGTTGAAATAAATATTTATAATACTTAACTCAATAAATTCTCAAATCATAAAACAAAAACTAACCGGTGACCATATAACTGAGATCGGGGGCGAACGTAACACATGTGAGGTAGCGAGCGTGTGCGTGCACCACATGTAAACACATTGGCTCGTCGCCCACCACCCAGAGGCGCGCCGTGCGGTCCAGGGATGCTGACGAGAGCAACGCGCCACCACGAGCCCAACGTAACGCCGTCACCGCCGCAGCGTGGCCCGTCAGCTCTCCCGCCGGCGCCAATCCGCAAGGTCCCGCGCGCCACACGCGCACCACCGCGTCGTGTCCGCCCGTCGCCGCCGCGCCGCCCTCCTCCGTCGCGTCCGCGCACAGCGCACCCAGGTCGTGCGCGCCGTCTACCCATGTCAGCGGCACCGGCGATGGACCGTCATCGGCGCTGCTACGGCAAACCTCTGGCGACGTCCAATATTTATGAGTAAAACCAAACTTGTTACCATCATTTGAGACTAGAAGGAGCGGCAGACGATCTCAGTGTCTGATGTACCTGCAAGGTCGAAGACCTTGAGCACGCCGTCGGTACAAGCGGTGAGGAGAAGCGCACAGCGCGCGGGCGCTGCCACCGCGTACAATGCACCCTCATGTGCTTGCATTCGTGCGAGAAGTGTGGCTCGAGGCGTATTCCACACGCAGAGTGTTCCGTCGTCATGGCCCGCTAAAATGCGCGAGTGTGCCGCCCAGCAAAGCGCACGCACTGCTACCGCACCCGGCGCTGCTAATTCACGACGCGGCGTCAGCGTGCGACCGCACCACACCCGGATGGCTCCGTCCACACCCGCGGAGGCCAACAGCACAGCACCAGGTGCAAACCGTGCAGCAGTGATGCTGTAGCGGTGTGCGCTATCGACACGCGTAACCTCATCCCAGCCCCGTGAAGCCACCCAGCGCCACAGACGTAGCGAACGGTCACCGCCGCCGGACACAAGGAGTGCGCCTGCCGCATCCACGCATGACACCTCGCCACGGTGGCCGCGTAATGTCTGCAATAGCGTCGGTTCTCCGATCTCCCCCATGACCGTGATTTTTCTTCGATCTTATTAGCCTGAAGTCTCTATGTGTTATACTAAATCAATTCGGTAACAGAGCATTGCTCGATATATGGTGCCGTGGTAATTTACAGGCGCTCGACATGCGACCTCCACGTGCTGCCTCTCGAGCGACTGTGCCACTGACCAAACAACATCGCAGCTTATACACTGATTTAGTTTTCATCGTTATCTGTAATCAAATAAATTATTAGCTGCTAATCAAATAAAGTGTTTTGGTACTATTAAATGTTGTAAAGAACCTCTTTACACTCCAAAAGGCAGATACTAATTAAGTGATTATACAAAAAGCCATCATACTGTGATGCGTTTAGTTTAATTAATTGGTCAGACATTGGCACAGTACACTATGTTCGTTTACGAATGTACACGGTAACAATGGCGATGAGTAAACGTGATGTCAACGACAGCGCGCTGGGTGTGGGAGTTGGTCTGTGTCAGTGTATGACGTGGCGGCTCCGCAATCAACTACCCCATCATCGATCGCACAGCCCCACAGCCCACACAGCTCACACAGCCCCTACACACACACACACACGCACACACGTGGATGACACTGACCTAATAAGCTAACAATGTTTACTTTATAATCGTTCATAATATC
This sequence comes from Arctia plantaginis, assembly GCA_902825455.1. Lineage (NCBI taxonomy): Eukaryota > Metazoa > Arthropoda > Insecta > Lepidoptera > Erebidae > Arctia > Arctia plantaginis. The sequence goes on from CADEBD010000393.1 coordinate 9,334,064, forward strand.
GTAGCGCACGTTGTATTGACCACCGACTGGAACACAGGTGTGGCCTCGCACGCTATTGACACTTTGGGACTGCCCCCACTTATTGATCAGACATAATTACGAATACTGGCCACTATACGTCGATATGGCGTCAATACTTATAACGCTATTATCCCGGTAGAAGCCATGTTATTATGACCGTAATAACATACCTGCTGGAGGTGTGACTAACGCAAGCGATCACTAGAAGGAAGGTTTGTTACAGTAAAAGTATTGGAGTTCCCTTACTGCCAGACTTCATACGCGTAAACCACCAAATAATATCAGCCGTCGACGAGGCCTCGGGCCGTCAGAGAGTGGAGACCTCCGGTGTTAGATTAGGGCCTGCCGTAGGAGATAGAATACACGAAACATGAAAAACTAAATAAAAAAACATTTGCCCACATAACATTTCTACTCAAGAAATAGCCCGTGCTTAACGAGTCCCAAGCATTCTTGTAATCGACGTTCTGACATAGTTTACCTTTATTGATTTTAGGTTTTACTTCGATCGCTTGACTAAGCAGACGTATTTATTGTATTGGATAAAATATTCAAGATAAAAATCATAAATAATTTCTAATAAATAATTATTATGTAGCGTAAGTAATATCCGCTAAGTGTGTCATGAGCGAAAGTGATTCATATCTACTGTTTCTATTATCAAACTGTGTAATTAGCATGATCTAAAACAATCTTTAAACGGTGTATCAGTGTAAGTATCGATGCCGTGCCTAGGATCAAGAACGTTTCGCCGTAACCAGTTAATACGGAGGAGTCACATACTGATGCCCACATCAGTCGATTGATTAAAAACCGCTCCTGTCCTAAAAAAAGATTTACTTAGCCAGGTAATACCGACGTCGTAGATCCTGAAATGGATGGCAAAATGAACACGGAGTACGAATTTGGATATGTTAATGGTATTTGATAGTAAGCAAAGCCGTTCTACCTAACTATGTTCTTGTAGTACTATATCTCGTAACTGTATTCTTGAGGCTATCATCGACAGCCTTTAGGAGTCCACTGCTGGACATAGGCTTCTCCTTAGAAAGGAGGTTTTGGCCTTCTATACCACGCTGGACAGACGGGTTGGTATAGGGTTTGTGTCAAGTTTTCCTTCTGTTTGCAGTGCTGTTGTTCTGCGTAGTTTGCTCCCTTAGTCGGCTCTTACGACACCCATGGGATGAATAGGGGTGATGACACTCTGTATTCTTAATCCGTCACCACATGGACACGGACGGATTCTTGAGGTGCCGGCTAATATTAGAAAAGCGCTCATTACCAAGGGAGAATCTCAATAAACTGGACTTCTTTTGTTTAGTGAGAGACTTCACGTTAGTGACCAGGGCAATTCTGCTATTTTATGTTGAGGCCAAGCCACTGTCATTCCATTGACACGCTATTGAGATGCCATCGACTAGCCATTGACATCGGTGAAAATATTGGTAGTCTACACTAACTCAGTGTCTTTACTGTGGCAATGGAATGGCAGTGGCTCATCAGTGGCGATATCAAAAGATTGCCATATTTGGCAAATTAAATAAATCATTTCCTTACAAATGTATAAACTACGACATAATACACCTTAATTAATGCAATTATCGTTGGCTGTCTGTAAGTGCTATTGCCAAACGAAAAAAGTGACACTGACTTATCTATATCATTGAGGGAACGGACCGGCAAAATTAAAATGTTTTTTAAAAGAAATAGTAAGTACCTAAATAGTAATATTATCGATAAAATAAAATTATATTCTCTATTTCTGCAAAGAAATTACAGAAGTAATATAACACATTATTAATAACATTATGGTTTAACACGACCTAGTGCATCATTGTGTTTACTTTGAATTTTTATAATTCAAACTGTGATTGATTTGATTTTGGACGGAGTGCGGAAATATATGGTTTTCGCTAGACTGCCAAAGTAGAGAGTAGTGAGTATTAATTTACACAACAAATTTGTACCATTCTTCTGGGCAACCCTCCACCAATCTCTTTCTTTATGAGAAGGCAACAACGATGTTTCGTTAATCCCCTCTCATACATGATAAGTAAATAGTCCACCACGTTATCAGCAAATTTCAGCAAGCAAATTTTACACAACTTGACATGACGAACTCTCAGTTAAGCAAATTACCTTCTAATGCTGGTTGCTTTCACTGTTAAGGCAAGCGATAACTAAGTCTTTAGGAGCCATAACTTTCAGAGAAAAATTAGACTATAACTTTCTTTAAGCTTCTCACTACTCCGCTACTTTCTTTATTTTAATAATATCCTATTTTAAGTTAATATTATTATTTTCAGTTTTATAAAGAATACAAATTTAAAATCTAAGAAGATAGAGAAAATAGGAATAAAAAATCAGAGCGGCAGGTGATGAACTTTATAATTTTTTTGGTATTTAATAAAATAATAAGCATGGTAAATATACATAACTTTTATTGTGGAACTAGTATCACATATTTTGTTTTCCTAAGATAAACTGCAAGATGAACTCCAAGATGAACTGTTTTCAGGAGATGGGCCAGCAACTCTCATCACCTTAACACTCCTATGAGAGTGGTTATATTATATTATGGACAGAGATGTTGGGGAACCATTTGGAAGGTGTCCGCAATGTTGTGCTTGTTCCCTTGTCATATTTGAAAGTGAAGTGCTCGAGCAGCAAGCCTGAAAATAAATATTGTGAATTATATGTGGTAGTAACATTTCCTTTATTTTTCAGAAATTAAACATCCATGACCTATAGCTTTACCTCACATAATAAAAAACAATGGCTATGTGGAGGAACGGATGTCATGTGCCTCCAACACAAAGAGAGGATCCTCCGACCAGGGGAGGTGATCATGCCTGGCAGGCCGCGACCTAACGGTTGATGTTGGGAAGTTGTATATATGCTAATCGGCGAGAGTATTCTTCATATCGCCATACAGGATTCTACAAACAAATTTAGTAGTTACTCCGTAGTTCGTAGTTCGGTGTATCTTCGTTAGATGGCGCTGTAGTATGTTTCTGCTTTTCATTCTATATGGAAGTCGCCACAACTATGTTACCATTATATTAATATGTAGTATACAATTATTATTAATATGAAAAAACCATAAAACATGACATTCTTTTGATAGATTTTATTTTCATTAATACCTGCTGTTCGCATTCGCAACGAAATCGTAGAGCGATTGGTTCATTTTATTAATACAAAAGGTTGAATAGTTGGCTCGATAGATGGCGTTGACTCGAAAATTTGAATCGCGTTATGGTTTCGTTACCTACATTAGTTAAGAAGGACAAATATTTCTTCTGTGATATGTAATCCATCAACCATGTAAAACATCAAGTATGTATAACATCAAGCAAGAAAAAATCAAGCATTGTGACGGTATATAAAACGCGCTTAGTATTTAGTTCAGTGTTTAATTTCTAACCCTCTCCACGTTGACTTTTGTACACCTGCACTCGGTGTCTTTAGCGTGTCAACAGTATTGGGTGCAGTTACATGCAAATTATAATAGTAATGCTTTGCAGTTTTTCAGTTTTGTTAAAAAAAAATTGGAGTCGTCATTCACTTGCACATGGTGTATCACAAAATAATTTTTATTAAAATATATACTAAAATATATACATATATTAAAATATATACATAATAACAATACATTTTTAAAACTACTTGGCTACTTATTGACTAAAAACAAAACTATTCAATCAACTCAACTCAAACTCTCTTTATTTAAAAAAAAAAATAGACTCTAAAGTCATAGATCAACACACACAAAAGCAACAATCTCTGTTTTGTCAAATAGTAAGCAAATAATTTTAACAAAAATCAAACCCATACAAATTCTATGATATGCCTGTGCCGATCTACAACCGCCCGTTTCCAAGGGGTTGAGCTTTATGAGAAAAAAAGGGCAAACAAACTCCAAGGTCCAAGAAGTGGTACCACAGCTCCTCCGCAATGGTCTCCCAGGGGAGGGTGTTGAAGGCGTTCCAACGATACAGCCAACACCAACCTCACCCCCAGAGGCCGCTTCATAGACGCTGCCCCGTTAGGTTTTTCTTTTTTTTTTACGTGGTGGAATGCGTTTAACCACTTCGCTCGCCTCCCCCGGGGGGAGGGGGTTCGCTTCGTGTGGGACTCCTGACGGGCCATACTACCCACTAAACCACCACGTGGCAAGTACGGCGGCGTCGCAGAATGTTGGGGCCCGCGTGGTGACTAGGGTATCGTCAGCGTAACAGAGTACGCCGACTCCCCGAAGATTAGCACCGCGCAGGACCCAATCATAGCCTACGTTCCACAGGAGCGGCCCAAGGACCGACCCCTGTGGAACACCACAAGACATGTCCCTGCAGACCACCACCCCCAGAGACCGCTTCGTCGACGCTGTCCCGCAGTCGGGATACTGCGTGGATTGTCGACCTCCCGCGACGGAAGCCGAACTGGCCATCGCTCAAGTTGGGCCTCGCCCCCTCCAGGTGGCCGACGAGACGTGCAGCGAGCACTCGCTCAAAAAGCTTGCACGTGTCGTCGAGCAAAACGATGGGGCGGTAGGCCGACGGAGACTCTGCTGGGCGTCCGTGCTTTTTAAGCAGGACGAGCTTGCCGGTCTTCCATCGTCGCGGGACTCTCCCCGACGCCAGGCACTCCGACATGAGGGAAAGTGTCTCCTCCTCTAGTGCAGGCATGACAGTGGCGATGACCTTCCCAGGTACGCCGTCCCGGCCTGGGGCGCGATTCCTGGACCGGAGTGCCAGTATCGCGGCCCCTAACTCAGCGTCGTCCACGGGAGTTATCGCCCCTTCGTCTGCCGGCACCTGGCTTGATGGTGCTGCCATCTGCGGCGGGACCCACTCTTCCCTCGCAGGGAAGAGGGATCTGACCACTCGGTCCAGAAAGTGCGGCTCGAGAGTTCTGGTGAGGGGAGGCGCCCAAGGCCGGAGTTTCTGACTCACAGTCTTGTACGGGCGCCCCCACGGATCTCGGTCCAGGTCTCCACTCCTTCCAGGCCTCGTCCTTGGCGGCTTTGATCGCCGAGCTGAGGGCCTCACGGGCGGCCCGGTACGCGGCATGCAATTCTTCTTCGCGGGCGAGGTCTCTAACGGCTCGCCTTCGGCTGCGGGTGTACTGCCTCTGGGTCGCGTAACTTGCGGTACGCAGCCCGGCTAGGTGGGGACGCCACCAGTACACCTGCTTTCGAGGCGGGATAGGTCTCGCCCTCTGCATCGCCGCGTCGCAGACGCGAGTCAGCGCTGCAGCGAGTCGCTCGCATCTCGCGTCCACGTCCAGGCCGCTTTCGACAGCAACCCATCGCTCGACGATAGCCGCCTCTCGGGCTAGCTCCCGGTCCAGCGTTCCGAGCCGCCACCGCGGACTTTCCCCTACCACGGGGCGGTCCAGTGCCACACGAGTCGCCGAGGCAGCAGGGACGACATCGAATGGGATGTACCGATGATCCGACGAAGTCTCTACCCCCTCGACTACCCGCCAGTTGTGTATGTGAGGGGCCAGGCCGGAACTCGCGAAAGAAAGATCGACTATCGACTATCGACTGTCGAAGGGAGGAGCCGTTCGCTGGGCGACGATAGCCACCGAGCCGTTGTGGTCGCTGGCCCAATTGAGGCCGTCGCGAACGTAGTACGGCTCGGCGACTACTGCCACTGTCGTCTGCCACTGCGCCATGGATTGGGCCAGAAGGTCCTGAGCCGTGACGCAGTGGTTGACGTTGGCCTGCAGTATGGAGATTTGGGCCATTACGTTTGGGCGGAGTCCATCACCTCCTCATTTGGCGACAGGGTGGGCGATTGTGTGGGTTTCGCCCCCCCTGCAGCTCTCTTGCGGCCCCTGTTACGGGAGGCCGCCTTGCATTCGGCCGTCCCAAGCCGGTGGCCGGATGCTGCACCCTCCGCCGTACAGACGGGGCATCTGGGCTCCGCGGAGCAGGTGGCCGACTTGTGGCCGGCCTGCCCGCAGCGGAAGCAGAGCGCACTGCGGTCTGTGGCCACAGTGCACCAAGCCCCGACGTGCCCCGGCTCGAGGCAGCGGAAGCACCGCACCTTCTGTATTGTTGTCTTCACTATTTTTAAAACAATAGGTAGGTCTTCTTCAGTTTATTGTTTAGTTTATTTTACATTTATTGTATTAATATTATATTATAAATCTAAGGATTCATGCTACGTGTTGCTTCTTGGGTTGATGCGACAAGAGAGAGAGTTGACATAAAGCACAATTGACATTTGTCAATCATAGACAAGGTAACGTTCCGTTACTACATCATCCCCTTTTACAAATATTAAAAAAAATGAAACATTCAAACATTCTGCCCCTTAAACAAATTATTAACATTAAACTGCTTTTAACAAAGAATAAGAACAAACTTCTGTTATTACAATAACTCCATCATCCCCTTTTACAAAATAACAATCTTAAATACTAAAGTACTATAGTATTAGGATATTACATCAGTCTTAATTACTACAATATTAAGTTACACTGCAATCACACACTCAACCAGCAAGCCCCTCCTCTGGTGAACCACAAGGTCTACGCTGGTCGAATAAAGAAAGAGGTTCTGGTATAATTTACATTATTGTTATCCCTAATGTTAAAAGACCTATTACCATTATAACTAACAATTCTACCTTGTAACCATACATTCTTTTGTGGCTCTTTTTTAAACCATATATTTTGACCAACATTAAATTCTTTTTTCATTCTCCTCGTCTTATTATAACTCTTAATATTTCTCTCCATTTGTTTACTAAATTGATGCTTTACATTACTATTTAATTTTGGTTCCAAATATTTATGTGAAGTTATTAATTTTGTTCTTAAATTCCTATTCATTAACAATTCACAAGGAGAGAAATTTGTTCCAGTAACTGGTGATATTCTATATTTTAACAAAGCTACCCTAAAATCTGTATTATCCTCATTACACTTATACATAATTTTTTTAGCTATCTGAACTCCTCTTTCAGCCATTCCATTAGACTGCGGGTATCTAGGACTAGTGTAAGTGTATTTAAAACCCCATTCTTGCGCAAAATTTTTACATTCACGAGAATCAAATGCTACATGGTCTGATACAATCTCAGAAGGAACACCAAAGCTACAAAATAAATCTAGTAAACTATTATTAATTGCACTTGCAGTTTTGCTGCTCAGATACTTAATGTCTAACCACTTGGAGTAATAATCATATATTATCAAATAACTTTTCCTCTTAAAATCCATGATATCAATACCTAACTTTGAAAATGGTAAACTAGGAACTGTATGTGAAATCAATGGTTCTTTTACATTATTATTTTGATAAGTCTGACAGGGGAAACATTTTTTCACAAATTCTTCAATGTGACTATCTACATGAGGCCAATAGTATAATTTCCGAGCTAACTGTTTCATTTTTGACATACCTATGTGTCCATCGATGCGGCTCATACGACTGTGCCACATACAAATTAAAACTGGAACAACTAATATTAAATACCAATTACTGAATAGTTTAACTTAGTTTAAAAAAAAAAAAAAAAAAGAAGTTAAAAGAGTAACTTACTAAGTAATGAATAATATTTCGATAGGCCAGATAAATCTTCATAACGATAAAATAGCTACATCAGAGTTAGACCGTTTAATTTTAGAACAAAAGTTAGACATTGTCCTTTTACAAGAACAATATCAGAGCGCTCACTTGCGTCGTAATGTAGTACAGCTTGACTGCCGTTCGCAGGCTGGGATATATGTTGCAAGTTCTAATTTTACGGTAACATCTTTGCGTAATCTTATGACGTCACACTGCGCCGTTGCTGAGATCTCATCCTCTACCTGTAAGGTTTACGTAGTGAGCTGCTATTTCCAATACTCACATCCTATTGATCCTCACTTACATCACTTACGTTACGTCTTGCAGTTCCTCGTGGGACATAAAATTATCATTGGCGCTGATGTCAATGCGTCATCTTCATTATGGTATGGCAAGTTGCGTTCAACCGACACGGTTCGACGTTGTGCGGTTGAAGATTTCATTGCGGAAATGAATCTTATTATTCACAATACCCCCGATGCACCACCAACTTTTTGCAACCCAATGGGTGAGTCTTCTATTGACGTGACGCTTACACGCGGCGACGTCTCGATATCCGGATGGCGTGTCCTTCCGGACGCATCCTGTAGTGATCACCGCTTGATCGTGTACGAATTCATACCACGGGTGGCACAGGATCCACAAAGGGCTCCCTATAATTTTAGATATAAAACTAAAGGTGCGAACTGGGCTTTGTTTGGTTCACTCTTTGCAACTCATACCAAAGACTTCAGTCGCAGTAGTTTATCAGCTGAGGAAAGCGCAGAAATACTATCAGAAACTTTTACATACTGCGCTGATGTAACTATTGGTCGCGGATCTATCACTAACACTCGTAGATGTGATTGGTGGAAGGATAGATTAGCCGAACTACGTAGAAGCTACCGGAAAGCTCGTAGAAAATTAAACCCTATTAAAAAACATAACGTAACAGGAGATTTGTACAACAATGCTCTCATTGCTCTTAGAGTTGCCAGGTCCCACTACAGAGCTGCTGTGAAAAAATCCAAGGGAAACTTAATTCAGAAACTTGTTGATAAACTCGATAGAGAGGGCCCGTGGTCACCTTTGTATCACGAATTTAAGGCAAATAGATCAATCGACCTTGCATACATACAGAACATCAAAATTAATAACAGATATACCACAGGAGTAGAACAAACAGCAGAATATCTTTTAGACTCACTCGTACCTGATGATCGACCGGAAAACGACACTGATCATCACCGACAGATCAGGCAGTGGGCCATCGAACCACCACTGTCTCCAATGTCTGATTTACCATCTTCAGACGAATTTCTCGGTATCATTAGATCCTTGCCGCTAAACAAGGCTTCGGGCGATGATAAAATATCTAACAAAATGATAAAAGAAGCTTGTAAACTTTCGGGTGACACGATTTTCACTGTCTTTAAACGTTGCATTGCTGAAGGAATATTTCCTCGTATATGGCGGTGCGGTAATATTCGTATAATACCAAAAAGTGGCCACCGGATGATCCTAAATCCTACCGACCAATCACATTATTACCATCGTTAGGAAAGCTTTTAGAACGTCTTGTAGTGCCCCGGCTTCTGCCAGGTGGAGTCAAATTTCATGATAGACAATTTGGATTTACGTTGGGTAAATCGACAACTGACGCTGTTATATCGGTTAGAAAGTTTGTCACAGAGTCAAAATTTCAATACGTGCTGGCTATTTTCTTAGATATATCTGGCGCCTTCGACAACGCATGGTGGCCCATGCTGTTGCTGAAATTAAAATCACGGGGGTGCTTTAAAAATATTTATTCCCTTATCTCTTCGTACTTTTCACAAGGTACAACTAAACTAAGACTTGGTCATCATTCTGTGTCGAAGGCGCTTACAATGGGATGTCCTCAGGGATCGGTGCTAGGTCCATACTTGTGGAATATCGGCTTCGACGATTTTCTTGCGATACCAATACCATCCGGATGTACTCTGAACGCGTATGCTGATGACGGCTTATTACTGGTGGAATCTGATACTAGGGCGGGGCTTGAGAGATTAGCCAATAGATGTTTGAACTTGATATCTCAATGGGGTGAACGTAATCGCTTAACTTTTGCACCCAACAAAACCTTCCAGCTACTTTTAAAAGGTAACCTCAAATCACCGCCGAGCATTAGATTTGACAATGTTACTGTAAAAAATAAAACTACAGTGTGTTATCTAGGATTAGTTTTAGAAAGAAACTTTTCATTTATCGAACATATTAAAATAGTTAATGAAAAGTCTAAAAAGAGTTTCTGTGCATTGACAAGGATATCAACTGCGACATGGGGTCTATCATTTAATACATTAAAGATCATATACGGAGCTACTTATTTAGGTTCTATGTGCTATGGTGCACCTGTATGGGCCGATAGGGCGACCGTAGGCGCTGTCCGTCGCAAACTGTTACAAGGCCAACGACTTGCACTGATATTCTTGTGTAAGGCATATAGGACGGTTAGCACTGAGGCTTTGCCGGTGTTGGCGGGTGTCCTTCCGGTCGATCTCGAGGTGCAGAGACGTGCAGCCATGTACTATTCAAGACAACAAAACATGGAATGCGATTTTTTGGGCGCGCGGGATCGCGGTAAAATTACAAGATTGCTTCAACAGCAGCCCGATGTCTATAATGACCTCATAGACGAATGGCAACAACGCTGGGATGAATCATCCAAGGGGCGCCATCTTTACCAATTCTTTCCATCTGTTCGCGAACGGTTGTCGAGGATATGGCTTGAGGTAGATCACTGTGTCGCTCAATTTCTTACGGGTCATGGTAACTTTAAGAGCAAGCTTTATTCATTTAAATTAGTCGAGTCACCATTGTGTCAATGCTCAACACCTAACTCTCACTATGAACAGTCTGCTCATCATATCCTCTGGGAATGTAGTCTTTGGTATAATGAACGTAATATAATGCTGAATAGCTTGCAGGTGACATCTGGGGCGGTATACTATGGGGATCTTGTGTCAACTAGGGTGAATTTCCGTGCGTTTAGCCGATTCTGCATTACATATTATAGAAATCAAACATAGCTCACGTAGGACCCGTAATATTTGTGGCCGTGGTGCTTCCCTGTTTAAAAGGGTGTATGCCCATTTTACTTCATTTTGTCTCCCGCTTTGCTAAGGAGGGAAGTGGATTTACTGTATTTCCAACTCCTCCAATTTTCTTCTGATTAATTTCGTTGCGGGTTCCAAGACAGTTTAATTTCTTCCTGGGACTTCCCGAGTGTCGTGTGTTCGTGGGTCACTGCTGTGGATCCTGGTGTACAGGAGTTACAGTGGTGGGCGTGTGGGTGGGATTAGTCCCCATACCTATGTGTCCTTCATGTAAAATCTTTAATGTAGACATTCTTAAACTTTTATGTACAATCAATCTTTCTTTAAAGAATACTAATTTGTCATCAAATGACAAGTCATCCTTTAACTTGTGATAACTATGTAAATGATCTGGAATGTTATTAGGCTAACCATTCTTAATATATTCAATTAATTCAGCTAACTCACTATCATTAGAACTTTCACTAATAAGTTTAAGCTTTTGCTCTTCCACACATTCTAAATTCTGACTTAAGCCTGCACAATGTATAACTTCATACATGTAAGGTTCATCAACATCATCAGCTTCCTGATATGAACGCGATAGAAGATCTGCTATATACATAAATTTTCCTTGTAAGTATTTGAACTCAATATTATATTTTAATAATTTAAGTTTTAATCTTTGCAATCTAGGCGAAGGTATATCATCATAGCTTTTTTAACAAAGATTCTAATGGTTTATGATCATTAATGATAGTAATTTTTTGACCATAAATATAATAATGAAATTTTTTAGTGGCCCACACAACACTTAATAATTCTTTTTTTATCTGTGAGAATTTTTTCTCTGACTGAGTTAAACTACGAGATGCAAAGCTAACTGGTTTGTTATTTTGTAATAAACAACAACCAATGCCATCCTTGGATGCGTCACATTGTACTACAATCGGTAACTTACTATTAAAATTCTGTAAGATTGGAGCTTCAGTAATTTTTTTCTTAAGATTATTATAAACATTTTCATGAACTTCTGTCCACAGCCACTCCACATCCTTTTTAAGCAATAAATGTAATGGTGAGGCTATATCAGCCATATTAGGAATAAACTTTCTTAAATAACTGACCATTCCAAGAAAAAATTGTAATTGTTTTTTATTAGTTGGACTTTTCATATTTAATATTGCATTTACCCTATCTGGGTCAATTTTCATGCCTTTTTCAGAAAACAGGTGACCAAAGTATTTTACTTCTTTTAATTTATATTGAAATTTTTTCTCATTAAATCTCACGTTATGTTCTAATGCTCTTTCAAAAACTTTTCTTAATATTGCATCATGCTCTTGCTCCGAGTCTTTACTTATTAACAAATCATCACAATAGACAATTACACCTGGTATATCACCAAAGGCCATTTCACTATACCTTTGAAATATTTCAGGTGCTACTGACAAACCAAATGGCATTCTCAAAAATTTAAAACAGCCATAAGGGCTATTGAAAGTACAAAGATCATTTGAATCCTCACTGAGCTTAATATTATAAAATCCATCGGATAAATCTAATACTGAGAAACATTTTTTATTGCACAACTTAGACACAATTTCATCTATTGTTGGTATCAAATGATGCTCTCTTATTAATACTTTATTAAGATCTTTAGGATCTAAGCAAATTCTTAATGAACCATCTTTCTTTTCAATAATAACCAAATTGCTTACAAAACTTTTTGGGTGCTTCACTCTCGCAATGACTTTGTGCTTCACCAGAGCCTCCAACTTGTCAGCGAGGCACTCCATAAGTGCATTAGACACTCTCCGTGGTGGCCTCACTACAGGCTGCACACCCGGTTGAATGCGCAACTGCAGAGCACTCTTAAATTCACCCACGCCCTGAAAAAGTTTTTTATTCTTATTAATAATGTTTTCCTTAGTATTCTTACATTCCTTCTTAGTTTGAATCACATTAATATTATTATTATTTAACAACTTCAGCTCTAATAGTGACTTTAAACCTAAAATAGGTCTCACCTGCTCTTTTATTATTACAAATTCAAGTTTTACATACTCATCATCATTAATATTATTATTATAAACCCC
>CADEBD010000394.1:0-183899 GCA_902825455.1 Arctia plantaginis
CAACCCCGCGGGAAGCGGGAAGGGCGCCGCGCCGCGTGACCCCTACTGGGGTCCTGGGACCGGGAGAGCTCGAATCGGATGTACAAATGATCCGAGAGCGTCTCGACCTCTTCCAGGACACACCAGTTCCTTACTCGTGCGGCGACTGCAGGGGTAGCGAACGAAAGGTCCACTATCGACCCCCCCTGCTGTCGCACGCACGTGTTGGTGGAGCCCCTGTTCAGCAAACAGAGGCCCACCGACGCCGCCCAAACCTAACCTAACCTAACCTAACCTAACCTATGCAGGGGTGCGGGTCGGGTAACCTCCACGTTGGCTTCTTCGTTTCTTCCCCCGTTGGACTGCGGTCCTCGGGAGCGGAAGCGAGGGGACTGGTGCACCCTGGACAACGGTTAATAGACACTGTCTCTGTCACAGAGCTCTGTATGTTAGCCGATTGACCGATAACCCGACAGCCCTTTTCAGGGCTAGCTGACCCCATTGCACGAGGGGGTCGTGGGATGGCGGGCCTGCAAGGCCTGCGAGGAGGGGGGGGGCTTGCCTTAATTGGCCGGCCCGCGTCAAGGAAAAGACATTAAAACCCGACAGTTAAGTCGTTAAAAACCTGACGCTGCCGTCGCCTCGTTACTGGCGAGGTGATGGCGCGCAAGGGGAGGGGCTTTGCAGGGGCGGGATCGAGCTGGACTGGCTCTCCTGGCGGGATCGAGACGGACTGGCTCTCCCGCCCCGCAGGCCAAGAGAGTCGCCACGGGCGGTGGGTCGGGGGACCTGCCGCCCCATGCTAATGTGGCGGAATGCGCCCCTCTGTGTTCATGGGGTGCATTCTTCAGGAGGCCCTACCATCTGGGCACGAGGCGAGCCCGTTAAATAGGGCGTCCCTAGCCGAGTCGCGGTGAGCAAACTATCCCGTGGCTCGGATTAGGCGAAGGAGGAACACCGTGGTGGTTTAGTGGGTAGTCTGGCCCGTCAGGAGTCCCACACGAAGCGAACCCCCTGCCCCCGCGGGGGGGGAGCAAAGTGCGTAAATGCATTCCACCACGTAAAAAAAAAAAAAAAAAAAAAAAAAACCTAACCTATGCAGGGGTGCGGGTCGGGTAACCTCCACGTTGGCTTCTTCGTTTCTTCCCCCGTTGGACTGCGGTCCTCGGGAGCGGAAGCGAGGAGGCTGGTGCACCCTGGACAACGGTTAATAGACACTGTCTCCGTCACGGAGCTCTGTATGTTAGCCGATTGACCGATAACCCGACAGCCCTTATCAGGGCTAGCTGACCCCATTGCACGAGGGGGTCGTGGGATGGCGGGCCTGCAAGGCCTGCGAGGAGGGGGGGGCTTGCCTTAATTGGCCGACCCGCGTCAAGGAAAAGACTTTAACACCCGACAGTTAAGTCGTTAAAAACCTGACGCTGCCGTCGCCTCGTTACTGGCGAGGTGATGGCGCGCAAGGGGAGGGGCTTTGCAGGGGCGGGATCGAGCTGGACTGGCTCTCCTGGCGGGATCGAGACGGACTGGCTCTCCCGCCCCGCAGGCCAAGAGAGTCGCCACGGGCGGTGGGTCGGGGGACCTGCCGCCCCATGCTAATGTGGCGGAATGCGCCCCTCTGTGTTCATGGGGTGCATTCTTCAGGAGGCCCTACCATCTGGGCACGAGGCGAGCCCGTTAAATAGGGCGTCCCTAGCCGAGTCGCGGTGAGCAAACTATCCCGTGGCTCGGATTAGGCGAAGGAGGAACACCGTGGTGGTTTAGTGGGTAGTCTGGCCCGTCAGGAGTCCCACACGAAGTGAACCCCCTGCCCCCGCGGGGGGGGAGCGAAGTGCGTAAATGCATTCCACCACGTAAAAAAAAAAAAAAAAAAAAAAAAAAAAAACCTAACCTATGCACCACCAACTTTTTGCAACCCAATGGGTGAGTCTTCTATTGACGTGACGCTTACGCGCGGCGACGTCTCGATATCCGGATGGCGTGTCCTTCCGGACGCATCCTGTAGTGATCACCGCTTGATCGTGTACGAATTCACACCAAGGGTTGCACAGGATCCACAAAGGGTTCCCTATAATTTTAGATATAAAACTAAAGGTGCGAACTGGGCTTTGTTTGGTTCACTCTTTGCAACTCATACCAAAGACTTCAGTCGCAGTAGTTTATCAGCTGAGGAAAGCGCAGAAATACTATCAGAAACTTTTACATACTGCGCTGATGTAACTATTGGTCGCGGATCTATCACTAACACTCGTAGATGTGATTGGTGGAATGATAGATTAGCCGAACTACGTAGAAGCTACCGGAAAGCTCGTAGAAAATTAAACACTATTAAAAAACATAACGTAACAGGAGATTTGTACAACATTGCTCTCATTGCTCTTAGAGTTGCCAGGTCCCACTACAGAGCTGCTGTGGAAAAATCCAAGGGAAACTTAATTCAGAAACTTGTTAATAAACTCGATAGAGAGGGCCCGTGGTCACCTTTGTATCACGAATTTAAGGCAAATAGATCAATCGACCACGCATACATACAGAACATCAAAATTAATAACAGATATACCACAGGAGTAGAACAAACAGCAGAATATCTTTTAGACTCACTCGTACCTGACGATCGACCGGAAAACGACACAGATCATCACCGACAGATCAGGCAGTGGGCCATCGAACCACCACTGTCTCCAATGTCTGATTTACCATCTTCAGACGAATTTCTCGGTATCATTAGATCCTTGCCGCTAAACAAGGCTTCGGGTGATGATAAAATATCTAACAAAATGATAAAAGAAGCTTGTAAACTTTCGGGTGACACGATTTTCACTGTCTTTAAACGTTGCATTGCTGAAGGAATATTTCCTCGTATATGGCGGTGCGGTAATATTCGTATAATACCAAAAAGTGGCGACAAGCCACCGGATGATCCTAAATCCTACCGACCAATCACATTGTTACCATCGTTAGGAAAGCTTTTAGAACGTCTTGTAGTGCCCCGGCTTCTGCCAGGTGGAGTCAAATTTCATGATAGACAATTTGGATTTACGTTGGGTAAATCGACAACTGACGCTGTTATATCGGTTAGAAAGTTTGTCACAGAGTCAAAATTTCAATACGTGCTGGCTATTTTCTTAGATATATCTGGCGCCTTCGACAACGCATGGTGGCCCATGCTGTTGCTGAAATTAAAATCACGGGGGTGTTTTAAAAATATTTATTCCCTTATCTCTTCGTACTTTTCACAAGGTACAACTAAACTAAGACTTGGTCATCATTCTGTGTCGAAGGCGCTTACAATGGGATGTCCTCAGGGATCGGTGCTAGGTCCATACTTGTGGAATATCGGCTTCGACGATTTTCTTACGATACCAATACCATCCGGATGTACTCTGAACGTGTATGCTGATGACGGCTTATTACTGGTGGAATCTGATACTAGGGCGGGGCTTGAGAGATTAGCCAATAGATGTTTGAACTTGATATCTCAATGGGGTGAACGTAATCGCTTAACTTTTGCACCCAACAAAACCTTCCAGTTACTTTTAAAAGGTAACCTCAAATCACCGCCGAGCATTAGATTTGACAATGTTACTGTAAAAAATAAAACCACAGTGTGTTATCTAGGATTAGTTTTAGAAAGAAACTTTTCATTTATCGAACATATTAAAATAGTTAATGAAAAGTCTAAAAAGAGTTTCTGTGCATTGACAAGGGTATCAACTGCGACATGGGGTCTATCATTTAATACATTAAAGATCATATACGGAGCTACTTATTTAGGTTCTATGTGCTATGGTGCACCTGTGTGGGCCGATAGGGCGACCGTAGGCGCTGTCCGTCGCAAACTGTTACAAGGCCAACGACTTGCACTGATATTTTTGTGCAAGGCATATAGGACGGTTAGCACTGAGGCTTTGCCGGTGTTGGCAGGTGTCCTTCCGGTCGATCTCGAGGTGCAGAGACGTGCAGCCATGTACTATTCAAGACAAAACATGGAATGCGATTTCTTGGGCGCGCGGGATCGCGGTAAAATTACAAGATTGCTTCAACAGCAGTCCGATGTCTATAATGACCTCATAGACGAATGGCAGCAACGCTGGGACGAATCATCCAAGGGGCGCCATCTTTACCAATTTTTTCCATCTGTTCGCGAACGGTTGTCGAGGACATGGCTTGAGGTGGATCACTGTGTCGCTCAATTTCTTACGGGTCATGGTAACTTTAAGAGCAAGTTGTATTCATTTAAATTAGTCGAGTCACCATTGTGTCAATGCTCAACACCTAACTCTCATTATGAACAGTCTGCTCATCATATCCTCTGGGAATGTAGTCTTTGGTATAATGAACGTAATATAATGCTGAATAGCTTGCAGGTGACATCTGGGGCGGTATACTATGGGGATCTTGTGTCAACTAGGGTGAATTTCCGTGCGTTTAGGCGATTCTGCCATACATATTATAGAAATCAAATATAGCTCATGTAGGACCCGTAATATTTTGTGGCCGTGGTGCTTCCCTGTTTAAAAGGGTGTATGCCTATTTCACTTCATTTTGTCTCCCGCTTTGCTAAGGAGGGAAGTGGATTTACTGTATTTCCAACTCCTCCAATTTTCTTCTGATTAATTTCGTTGCGGGTTCCAAGACAGTTTAATTTCTTCCTGGGACTTCCCGAGTGTCATAACTCGGTGTGTTCGTGGGTCACTGCTGTGGATCCTGGTGTACAGGAGTTACAGTGGTGGGCGTGTGGGTGGGATTAGTCCCAATACCTATGTGTCCTTCATGTAAAATCTTTAATGTAGACATTCTTAAACTTTTAGGTACAATCAATCTTTCTTTAAAGAATACTAATTTGTCATCAAATGACAAGTCATCCTTTAACTTGTGATAACTATGTAAATGATCTGGAATGTTATTAGGCCAACCATTCTTAATATATTCAATTAATTCAGCTAGCTCACTATCATTAGAACTTTCACTAATAAGTTTAAGCTTTTGCTCTTCCACACATTCTAAATTCTGACTTAAGCCTACACAATGTATAACTTCATACATGTAAGGTTCATCAACATCATCAGATTCCTGGTATGAACGCGATAGAAGATCTGCTATATACATAAATTTTCCTTGTAAGTATTTGAACTCAATATTATATTTTAATAATTTAAGTTTTAATCTTTGCAATCTAGGCGAAGGTATATCATGCAAATGCTTTTTTAACAAAGATTCTAATGGTTTATGATCATTAATGATAGTAATTATTTGACCATAAATATAATAATGAAATTTTTTAGTGGCCCACACCACACTTAATAATTCTTTTTCTATCTGTGAGAAATTTTTCTCTGACTGAGTTAAACTACGAGATGCAAAGCTAACTGGTTTGTTATTTTGTAATAAACAACAACCAATGCCATCCTTGGATGCGTCACATTGTACTACAATCGGTAACTTACTATTAAAATTCTGTAAGATTGGAGCTTCAGTAATTTTTTTCTTAAGATTATTATAAACATTTTCATGAACTTCTGTCCACAGCCACTCCACATCCTTTTTAGCAATAAATGTAATGGTGAGGCTATATCAGCCATATTAGGAATAAACTTTCTTAAATAACTGACCATTCCAAGAAAAATTTGTAATTGTTTTTTATTAGTTGGACTTTTCATATTTAATATTGCATTTACCCTATCTGGGTCAATTTTCATGCCTTTTTCAGAAAACAGGTGACCAAAGTATTTTACTTCTTTTAATTTATATTGAAATTTTTTCTCATTAAATCTCACGTTATTTTCTAATGCTCTTTCAAAAACTTTTCTTAATATTGCATCATGCTCTTGCTCCGAGTCACTACTTATTAACAAATCATCACAATAGACAATTACACCTGGTATATCACCAAAGGCCATTTCACTATACCTTTGAAATATTTCAGGCGCTACTGACAAACCAAATGGCATTCTCAAAAATTTAAAACAGCCATAAGGGCTATTGAAAGTACAAAGATCGTTTGAATCCTCACTGAGCTTAATATTATAAAATCCATCGGATAAATCTAATACTGAGAAACATTTTTTATTGCACAACTTAGACACAATTTCATCTATTGTTGGTATCAAATGATGCTCTCTTATTAATACTTTATTAAGATCTTTAGGATCTAAGCAAATTCTTAATGAACCATCTTTCTTTTCAATGATAACCAAATTGCTTACAAAACTTTTTGGGTGCTTCACTCTCGCAATGACTTTGTGCTTCACCAGAGCCTCCAACTTGTCAGCGAGGCGCTTCATAAGTGCATTAGGCACTCTCCGTGGTGGCCTCACTACAGGCTGCACACCCGGTTGAATGCGCAACTGCAGAGCACTCTTAAATTCACCCACGCCCTGAAAAAGTTTTTTATTCTTATTAATAATGTTTTCCTTAGTATTATTACATTAATTCTTAGTTTGAATCACATTAATATTATTATTATTTAACAACTTCAGCTCTAATAGTGACTTTAAACCTAAAATAGGTCTCACCTGCTCTTTTATTATTACAAATTCAAGTTTTACATACTCATCATCATTAATATTATTATTATAAACTTTTAATGTTATTTTCCCTAAAGGAAATAACTTGCCACCTCCAAAGACCTCTATTATAGTTATAGTCTCAGTTAAACTGATATTATTCTCATCATCGACTAATTGTTTCAAATCTTGTAAACTAATAACATTAATCTGTGCACCTGTGTCACATTTGAATGTCACTCTTTTATTTTCAACTCTTAGTTTTTCTATCCACTCATTATTCTTAATATCTATAGTGCTAACTAGTCATAAGTCATGCACACTATTCTGACAAGGTTCATTAATATTATGAACTTTTTTATTTTCATTTGTAAGATAGCAACCTACACTGAAATGATTCATTTTATTACATTTAGTGCACTTTTTCCCATATGCAGGACATTGTCTCTGACCATGTTCAGTATTACATTTTTTACACTTATAAAAATATTTATTGAAACTGACTTTGCCTTCATTATTTTTAAAATTACTGTTAAATGATCTATTCTTATCAATATTAAATTTGTTATCTTTATAATTATTATTGAAATACTTAGCTCTATTTTCAAATGATGTGTGTTGCCGAGATGACTTTGATTCCTGCACCGCATGAACTTCCGACTTAGCCAGTGTCTTCAAATGTTCCTTGGACAGCTCCGCAGATCTACATATGTCTACTGCCTTGTTCATCGTCAAGTCTTTTACTTCGAGAAGTTTTTGTTGTATCCGTTGCTCCTTGACACCGATGACTATCCTGTCCCGTATCATGCGCTCATTCTGGTCTCCAAAGTTGCAGTTTTCTGCCATCTTCCTGATTGCTGTATAGAATGCATCAAAGGATTCACCCTCTTCTTGTGTTCTCTTGTTAAAGTTATATGTATTAATTACATCATTCTGCTTTGGCTTAAAATAATTTTCAAAGACATCTAGTACATCTTCTAATTTTGCCTTTTCGTCGATTTTTAGCACATTGAAATAAAGCTCCTGAGCCTGTTGCCCGATGCAATTTAGCAATATTGCCGCTTTCCGAGTTTCAGAAAATTTTTCTACACCGGCTGCCATGATGAACGTCCTGAAACTCTGTTTGAATCTCTGCCATTGTGTATAACAGTTGTCGATGTTGTCCAGATTTAAACCTTTCGGCATTTTATATTCCACCGCACACGTCATAACGCCTTTTTCATCCTCTGACATTATGTGTTAAGTATAGTAATGCAGGCTCGTGTTTTATACTAACCGGTGACCGGCACGTTTTCAATCTTTGAAAATCCTACCGACTGCACCATGTATTGTTGTCTTCATTATTTTTAAAATAATATGTAGGTCTTCTTCAGTTTATTGTTGAGTTTATTTTACATTTATTGTAAGTATTAATATTATATTATAAATCTAAGGATTCATGCTACGTGTTGCTTCTTGGGTTGATGCGACAAGAGGGGGGAGTTGACATAAAGCACATTTGACATTTGTCAATCATAGACAAGGTAACGTTCCGTTACTACAGAGGGCTTCTTGGTGTATAATGCAGTGAAACTGCATGAGATCTTCTGCGTTTATGTTTTTTTCTCGAAGATGCTTTTTCAGCAAAGTAACTAGCCCAGAATTGACACCAATCATCGAAGGAGCACCGTCAGTCACAACTCCCGATAATTTTGATAAGTCCAAATTAGTTTTTGAACACTCATTCAAAGGTACATTGAGTATATCAACTCCTCTGGTTTGACCTTTCAATGAACACATTCCTAATAACTCTTCTAAGACTTCAAAATCTTGAGTAACACCTCGTATGAATATGAGAAGTTGAGCTGTGAAACTAATATCAGTGGATTCGGCGAGTGCTAATGAAAAAAATTCAATGATCTTATTCAGTTATTCTATCAGTATCTTAGTTATATTATCTTATTCAGTATCTATAGTATAGATACTGAACGTCATGAACATGTAGTGGGGAACTTACCAAACCAATCATTTACGAAACCAATATGGCCGCACATCGAAAATATACCTCTAGCTGATACTGAATTTTACAGAAGTCGATCGGTTGATTTAATATTAAGCGTAGAAGTGTACGAGTTGATATTATTACCAGGAATTATCCGCAAGAGTGCATCCCTACCAGTAGCGTAACAAACCGATTTCGGGTGGATTTAAAGCGGCACAGTACGACCACAAAATTCTGTAACGTCGTAATGGTAGATCTGCAGGATATTTGCCAATTTTGGGAGATAGAAGATCTCTCTGAAAATAGGCTAGATATGACCGATGAAGATTACCAGTGTGTACAACAGTACCAATTACAAACGAAACGCCAACCAGGCGGTCGTTATGTTGTAAAATTACCACTTCGACCAGATTTTACAGAGAAATTAGGAGATTCGAAAACTAAGGCCGTCGCCCAATTCCACCAATTGGAAAAAAGATTTACATAAAATAAATTGATATATGAGAGTTATAAACAATTCATTCATGAGTATTTATATTTAAATCATATGAAAGAGTGTGTTGGTAACCAGAAACCGGAGTCGTATTGACTCGAGTTGTTTTTAACGCGTCAGCTAAAACGTCGACAGGCTATTCATTAAACGATTTAATGCATAGCGGGCGGAATCTTCAAAAATATTTGTTATCTCTTATCATAGGTTGGAGACAATATCGTACAGCCTTTACGGCGGATATAGAGAAGATGTTTCGGCAGATTATTGTTCAAGAAGATGACCAGGCTCTGCAGAAGATAGTTTGGCGTGATAGTCCCAAAGAACCACTTCGGGAATACCAGTTGACGACTGTAAGCTACAGTATGAAGGCTGCACCATTCTTAGCGATAATTGACGTTAAAGCAGCTGGCCAAAGATGAAGGTCACCGATTTCCAGAAGCAGCCAGGGTTCTGGAAACCAGCTTCTATATGGATGACGTGCTATCAGGACACCAAGACATGGAGTCAGCCCTACAGCTTAAGGCTGATCTTTCAGCACTGCTAAGGGCCGGTGGTTTTAACCTTCGAAAGTGGTCTAGTAATAAACAAGAGCTATTAGACGAAGATACTACCTTAAATACTAGCATACAGACCTACAACTTCAAGCACCAGGAGTCCACCAAAACACTAAGATTACAGTGGCAATCAAGTGACGATAACTTCACTTTTCAATTAAAAATATACCCACCAACCAAGATTACAAAGAGAACCCTGCTCTCCACAATAAAAAATCATTTATTGAAAATAAAAACAATAAAACAAAACAAAGCAATTAGTTGGCCAACAATGAAAGCGTCAACTCTAATTTTTGAATGTTTAGAATAGTTTTGACGCATTATTTCGAATGTTATATTAAGTGAATCGTGAAAAGGCGCACTTACATAAATCATACTTATGGCACAATCTTTATTAGCTGCGTGAGCATCACTTTATCTCCACTCCTATCATCAATTATAAAAATCTATATATATCTAGCCTATCAATTATAAAAAATATTACATATAATCCAAAATACTGTGTAAGTATGTACTTGCTATGTATGAATTTAGAATAATAATTTTTTTTTTTATAAAAGTTTAACTTATCAAATATCTAAATTCAAAAAGAGATCTAGACACTTAATACCTACATACATACAAAAGAAATAAAATAATTAAGGTATCTTTAGAACTATGATATCTGATACGATAATTTATTTAGCTCTGTACAATATTTATGCACATTTTCAGTTGCTATACAAAAGTAACGTTATGCAATCAATACGGTTAACCATTTGGTTTGTTTACAGTCGCTAATACATAATAAATACTCTTCCTAAAGACAGGCTATTGCTATTTCTATATATTCGCAAATAATGTAAATAATATAAGTTTAGTCAAATACAAAATTACTATATAAAAATCTTGTCAACGCACTTCGACACTCAAATCAAACTAGTCAACAAAGAAGCATCACAATTCAGAATCGACACATTCACTGATAGCCAGACCATATTAGTTTAAATTACTTACCGTTCACTCCTATCCAGAAAATAACTTTTGCCAAGATATAACTCACTCCGCAACACAACTACAGTACAGTATAGTACGATGACCACTAGCACCTGAACTAGGCCGAGCCTGTATCTCAGATGCTAGTTTCTTCCAGAGACATTATTCACTTATTTTATTATTATCGTTATAGTATCTTAGTGGCTATTTAACTCTTTCCTATCACTTGTACAAACTAACAATTCTAACATTTAAGTACCCTCGCATTAGGAATATTGTGTTCAAAGTTCGACAAGCGAAGTTAGACCACAGTATGTTTGAACCGGACACACTTTACAGCTACTTAGTAATTTCAAATATTTTTTCTATAAAATCGTAATTTTTAGTTTTAAGCCATGTTACTAGGGTCTTCTTACATTGATGCCTGTTTTGCGAATATATATTTAAAATTTTATTTAACTTATTGTATAACATAGGTCCTAAGTAACATGGAAATTTGTTAATAAAAAACGTTTTGTATTGTTTTGTTGGACAAATCCTGTCCTGCCGTCTAGTTTGGGTTAAAGTAGGATCATACGATAATTTTTGGTGTTGGGTTAATATTAAGTCTAAAATGAACAATTTTCCAACTGTAAGTACTTCACACTCAGCGTAAAGGTCGGCTGTAGGATATCTTAAGGGTTTGAAGGTCATTACCTTCAGTAATGCTCTTTGGGCTCTTTCAAGTTTAATCATGTGCGTTTTAAGTGCACCGCCCCAAGACGTAACACAGTAACCCAGAACAGATTGAGCAAGGGCAAGGTAAATTGTTTTTATTAGATCGTAATTAGCAACGTGTCGGAGTTTTTTGAAAATATAAATTAATTTCCTAGTTCTATCTACGAGTTGGTTTATCTGTGGACACCATGTCAGTCTCTCATCCAACAATACTCCCAAGTATTTTACGGTTGGGACTCTATCGAGGGAGGCACAAGTGCAGCTGTTTTTAATTGTAGGCATATTAAAGCAAGAGTTATCATGAATTTGCAGGGCAAAACTCGGTGGTAAGGTACGTTCTGTGTTTATAAAAAGAATATATTTTGTTTTAGCAACATTTAGTGTCAGTAGGTTTGCACTTAGCCATTCTGAAACAATATTAAGTCCGACTTCAGCCTGCATTTTTGCCTCCCCCCACGTGTTTCCATAGAATATAAGTGCAGTATCATCTGCAAATGTGAATAAATTGCAATTTTTTAATTTCAGATTACATAAATTATTGATGTAGATCAGGAACAAAGTTGGGCCCAAAACGCTGCCCTGGGGAACGCCATAATGAATACGATTATCACTACTAATGAGGCCATCGATCGTAACCCTTTGGGTTCGATTTTTAAGATAACTAGCAAAGAGCTCCAGCGTTTTACCTCGAATACCTACTTTTTCCATCCTGTCTAGCAGACCCGGAACAGAGACCGTGTCAAAAGCTTTTGCGAGGTCTAGAAACACTCCAATACATTTTCTTTTCTTGTCTATATGGGAAGCTACACAGTCCACGAGCTCGGTGACCGCCTGCTTTGTCGATCTACCAGCTCGGAACCCGAACTGGTTATCTGATAATATATTTCCTTTTTCCAGATACGACATCAGTCTCTTGTTCATAACTTTTTCTATGATTTTCGACAAAGCAGGCAGTACCGAGATCGGTCGATAGTTGTTGACACAATCTCTGGTCCCCGCCTTGTAAACAGGATGGATGATGGATGTTTTAAAAACTTGAGGAAAAACACCAGTTGTTATACAAAGATTAACAATATGGGTCATAATAGGTGTAATTATAGTTTTAGCCATTTTTAACAATTTAGTGGGTATGCCATATTATAGACTCAATTTCTAGTTCCGTTGCGTTTAATAGTACCAATGAATTAACTGGTGAATATTGTGATTCAGCCCTGAATAAATTGTTTTTAACTCTTTTAGATATTATTTCGTTTGCCAGAGCGGTTCCAATGTTAGAAAAGTAGTCATTTACTTTTTCCACTGCTACCTCAGGTGTGTTGGCTATTTTAAGGAGATCATCAGTTGATTTGTTTTTATTTTTTCGGTTTGTTATAGAATCAATTATCTTCCATTTCATTTTCGGGTCTTTAGCATATTTTCCTAATTCGTTTCTGTCATAATTTCTTTTCAATCGTTTTAACAAGTCATTGCAAAAATTCTTGTATCTACCATATGTAATTTTTATTATTTCATTTGTAGGCTCTTTTTTACATTTCATATGCATACGATCACGATTTCTTATACAGCGGACAAGTCCTGGAGTAATCCATGGTTTAATACATCGTGACTGCCTGGGTGTAATAACTATAAAAGTATTCCTTTGAATAGATTTGTTCCTAATGGATAATAATTGTTCAGCCGACCAGTCCGGATCCTGAGAGTTCGTAATACAGTCAAAATTTATAGTCTTAAGTTCCTCAACAACAGCATCATAGTTAATTTTTCTTATTTTATTTGAATATGTTGGGGCATTAGTTGAATGATTTAATTTTACATAAGTAAGCACAGCACTGTGATCCGTTAACGGAGTTGACAAAACCATGGTAATAGTTGAGAAGTTTGTCTTAATCATAGCATGATCTATACAGTTATCTTCACGAGTTGGAATTTCATGTCCCGGTAGTAGACCATGACTTACCAACATGTTTAAGTATTCATATGAATTTCGATCTTCACTATTTGGTTTTACATCTATATTTAAGTCACCCATTAAGATAATGTTTTCAAATTTTTTTAATGAAATTAATAATTTGTCAAATGATATCAAAAATTCATTGATATTCTTGATGAGATGGTGATCTATAGACACCGATCACGACCGTTTTTTTGTCAATCTTTATAACTAAACAAGACGCATCATCCACGTAGACCTCTTGAACTAAACATTTTAGGCCCAACTTTGTGTAAACAACAATTCCGTCATTCTGGTTACGATTGTTTTTTGTGTAGTGAGATTCATAATCTTTTAGGTAAGGGTAATTTGAAACTTTAGAGTTCCAAGACTCTGTGAGTATGTAAATTTCACACTCAATACCTAATCTAGTTAAGAGGACCTCGAAATCATTGAAATTTCTGTTTATGCTTCGAATATTTTGTGTTAGAATTTTAAGATAAGTTTCATTGGACTGTAGTGTGGACAAATGTGGCTTGCAAAATTCTGGTTGGCATTGAAACGAAGAGCCAGCTTTGATATTATCAATGTTGCTAATTAAGATATTATTATTAAATCTATCGAATTTGAATTTAAATTTATCCTGGACCTATGTAAGTGTTTTCTTTTAATTAGGGGCACAAACAATTTAAGACACTCCAAAATAGCGGCATTATCCAAATACTTTGAAATTAAAATATTTTCGTGACAATATATGAAATAAACAAATACTTGCATCGATGTAAAGAGATGGCGTGTAAACAACAGACATTCATACAAAACACCATCAACAAAAAAACCAAGGTAATTATTTTTAGGAAAGCCATAGGAACTAAAAGATTGTATACCTAGTCATTTCTGATTTCTTAAAGCTGTCAGCTGCGCTTCAGACTTGACCTCGATGTGGGGTAATTCAGCCGTTTTGCGTAAGAATATTTTGCCTCGGGTTGACCAGCAGAACTTGTATCCGTGTGTCTTAGCTAAATCTCTTGCCAAGAAAAATGCGGCCTTTACTTGTCAGGGCTTCAGATACATAGATGGGAGTTTCTGGTCCTTGTAGTCCAATAGTTGCCGATGTAAGTCGCTGGCTAGTATGTTGCTTATTGTATTTCTTGGCTGCATCTATAACAACATTTTTCGTAATGACGGTTGTAAAATCTGCAATAATTGTGCTCTTGCCTGCTTTACTATTCAAGCGATATACATCTCGGATATCGTTTGGTTTAATATCTACTTGGAGAGTTTTGCACGTGTCTTGAACTATTCTGGCCAGAGCAGACTTGGATTCCGGCTTGTCTGCTATTGGTACATTTCTCATTTCAATTGATGACAGCTTTAAATTCCTTTCCAAGTCTTCCACCTTTGTTTCTAAAGAAGATATTTGAAGCAAGTATTGTTTACGTTCAGTTACAAGGTTTTCCACCTTTTCCTTCATGTCTTCATACTGGCAGTTAAGAAACACTAAAGATTTTTCAATTTCATCATTGGATCTCTTTATATCTATGTTTTGGCGTTTTATTTCCGCTACCTCTGTAGAAATTTTACTCAAAAACGCATTTTGCGAATTCTTCCACTCTTCAATCATACTTTTAATTTCTTCTTTAAAGTTAGAAAAACGTTCTTCACTCGATTCACGCTGCCTTTTGCTCCGCTGTGAGACGAAAGACGATGCTGTAGTCGTCCGTGGCACAGCAGATATATCGGAATCCGAAGAAGTCTGAGGCAGACCATGTCCAGGAGGTGACCTTGCAACAGACATTATTAGGCACTTTTTTTTTTCTTTTTTTTTTTTTTTTATCAAAACTATAGGTCCAAAGTTTTCGTGTCGAACTATACTTGTGGTTCAATTAAGCGCAGAGTGTACACGTCTAATCGCGTTAACGTTCCAGGCGGAAGGAAACAATCCAAGATCTTCTATCCTCTTGGATAGTTGTCACCAGTAACAACCAAATTCAAGTTGTTATTCCAGGAAATCTGGTCACTCAACGTACTATGGGATGGTAATGGTAAACGCACCGCAATATATCTATCGATTAAACGTTGCCTGTCATCTGTGTCACCAATATAGTCGGTAGCTTTAAGTTTAGTTTATAATGTTCACTTGCACTACGACTCTGGAGCTTTTTACAAGGCAGTACACGCTCAGTCCATATATTTGCTGTTTTATTTCCGGAATCCGTGCTAATTCTTTACATGGTCCTTACCGAAGCCGGATTTATCAACAGGTATTAAGGATTAGCAGTTATTCCCGGAAATCAGGATATATTGAAGCTTTTTGGAAATTTTCAAGAAACGAGAAATATTAACGGCCATGGGATTGGGTATATTTAACAACGGTGTTAAGTTTATTTCTTCTGATATTGTCACCCAACACTCAATCAGGTATTATTTAATATAAATTAAGGATATTAAAAGGTTAGTGTATAAGTTTTATACTTACTTTTTCATTAGGTACCAACTACGCAGTAAAAGAAAAAAAAAGTCAGATTGATTTTGTGTGTTTCATTTATTTGAAGGAACTTACAGTATTTATACTTATAACTAGCTGACCCGGCAAACGTTGTATTGCAAAACAAAAAAAAATAGGGATGGGTCACCCTTACCATTTAGGGGTGTGAAAAATAGATGGTGGCCGATTCTCAGACCTACCCGATGTGCACACAAAATTTCATGAGAATCGGTCAAGCCGTTTTGGAGGAGTACGGGAACGAACATTGTGACACGAGAATTTTATATATAAGATAGTATAGTAGACAGTTAGGGCTACATATTTTATTGTAATTTGCCATTATTTCATCTAAATTAATTTATATTGTATTTTTATATAAAACATTTATTAAGCAATACTTACAGTATTTATGCTTAAAATAGCATAGTAGACAGTTAGTGCTACATATTTTATTGTAATTTGCTCTAATTTCATCCAAAATAACTACTGAGATCCAAATTTTATTAATTATACATATAGACGTAGGTAGGCAAATAGGAATCTTCTTTTGCTTTAAAGCGTTTAATAGATGAATTAAATAAAAACCTACGCGCCTTAGAATCATTAGGTGAGCCTATTAAGTACTGGGATACGTTATTGATTTACATTATAACTCGTACGATTTACATTATCGTGAGTTTGAAGAGTACAAAGGCCGGTTAGATAAAGACAGCACAATAACATTAGCGGTATTTCTTCAGTTCATACACACACGAGCTGATTTACTCGAAACATTGGAGCTGTCACGGCATATTATATTACATACGGTTCACCATTGATATAATACTTCCATAGATGAGTAATTACCGCCTAAAATCGTTGCTACTGCACATCTGTCCACAGGCATATGCGTAGCAAACGTCAATTCAGTATTCAATGTGGCGTCAACCGAGTTGAACATAGCGACACATGACAGTAACAATCGCCAAAATGGCTAAATGCGTAGTGAAAGAATGCGATTCAAGGTCACAAAACATTAATAAATCATGCGGAATTACTTTTCACGTGTAAGTTTATGGTTTTTGTATTGATAATATCGTAAATAAGGCTATAATTAAAATAAAACACTGATAATTGTAATTTAGAATCAGTGTTACCATTAAAAAATCATTTTGGTTTTCCCACATTAGTGGGAGAATTTATAATTTATGAAATAATATGCTTTATACTGTTTTTAAACATTTTGCCAATAATAATAAAATATAGGAAGAACGGTAGTTGTTAGGGCTGGACCGATCACTTTTTTTAGGGACCCGTTGAACGTTCACTGCGAGCTTGGCAGAAGTGCCAAGCTCGCAGTGCTGGAGACTTTTGTACAAAAGAATTAATTCATTGTTTTTCTTAATTTATTATCAATTTTAAATAATAATTGTACAAAATAATAATAATAAAAAATGTTTATCATAAAAATAAAAAATAAAAAAATAAAATAAAAAAGTAAGTAAACATACATAAAAAAATTTATAAAATATAAATAATATTTTTTTTTTTTTTTTTATTTTGTTTTTTAATTTATAATAGAATTTGCAATACACCCTGGGGATTATTTATTATCAGTACAAGTTGATCATTCACTTTTATTATTAAATGCTATTATTTTTACATACGTAAAAATAAGATTGTATCATGAAAGTAAAATATCCACAAAAACTTATAAAAAAGAGTCTAAAAGACAATTGTATACAAAGCTGATGCTTCACAGCGCATTTTGATTTTACACTGAATATAAACCCTTTTAACCAAATATTTCCAGTTATTTTATTATTTATACCTATTCTATTCAATTCGAAATATATTATTTAGAATATTTAAATTAATTTATTTTATTACAAAATTGTTTTAAAAAAAAATTGTTTCTTAGTTGTTATGGGTAAAATTTCATACGGTAGTCAACACTGGCCCACAATCGTAAAGTTGTATCGTTGTCTTTGTCTAATCCGAGCGATGGTATTGTTCTTGTCTCGCGTGTAAATGAGACATAAATATGTTTACTTTCAAATGTTTAGTGGTGTCAAAGCTACGTCGTCAAAGTTCAAAAGTGGTTACACTTTTTTCGACGTGTGATAATGAGGTTTGCTTCTCTAGTGTTGTTTTAACTCAATGCGGTTCACACACAATCACATAATAAAAATTCCAAAATTCAAACAATGTTCACAGACCGAGTATCCGAGTGTCGTGCCCTGTCGTGAAGTTGATGTATAGAAGTTCAACATTCCTAATAATCTGCATTTAGCTGACCCTTAGTTCTACAAGCCTTCAGAAGTAGAAATTTTAATTGGGGCCGATTTATTCTGGGACTTGTTGGGTACACAAAGGATACAGTTGGGCAGGGGGGCAAGGCCAATATTATGTAACACCAGGTTAGGCTGGATTGTGTCTGGCCCCATTGGCCGTGTTGTTAGTAAACGTCTTTCAAATAATATAAGATGTAATTTCGCTCAAAGTAGTGCTCAAAGTGATTATGAATTAGAGAAGGTTCGTTCCGATTTAACACGGTTTCAGAATATTGAGGAGATTGTTTCACAGTCTGATGAATATATTTATTCGCCAGAAGAGAAGTTATGTGAAGAACATTTCGTTAAACATACGACGCGGTTACCTAGCGGTAGATTTTGCATACGTATACCCCTGAAACAGGATCCTTCGGTTCTAGGAACTTCGTTCGATAGGGCTTCGAAGTGTTTATTTTCCCTAGAACGGAGACTGAAGGCCAACCCTGACCTTGGTAGGGAATATCATAACCTCATGACAGAATATGAGTCGTTAGGTCACATGACAGAGAATAAAGACCTTGGTTGCAGTTCTCGTGGATATTTTATTCCCCGCCACGGGGTACGTCACGAGTCTAGTAGTACGACTAAACTCCGTGTGGTTTTTAATGCCAGTTCGCCAACGTCTCAACGTCGTCAACGGGTAGTTCTCTTAATGACATACAGATGGTAGGTCCTACAGTTCAGGACGATTTGGTGTCCATACTTCTCCGTTTCAGGCAACACAAATATGTCTTGTCAGCCGATGTGGAGAAGATGTATAGACAAGTGGCTGTTCATCCATCTGATACGCACCTACAGCAGGTTCTTTGGCGCAGAAATACTGAGGTTTTTACGCTTAATACGATTACATACGGTATGACCAGTTCTCCTTTTCTTGCAACACGCTGCCTGAAGCAAATTGGCAATGAATGTAAGCACGATAGGGTCGCTGAGGTTATTAAGCGTGATTTCTATGTCGACGACATGCTTACGGGTGGGGTCGATTTGAGGGAAGTGATGCGATTCCGTAAAGGGGTGACTGATGCGCTCGCTTCAGCTTGTATGCCACTCAGAAAATGGAGATCAAATGAGCCTACATTAGTTTCTGGAGCTGCTCAGTCAGCCCTAGATTTAAGCATAGGGTCTAGCGAGCCTAATAAGTTGTTGGGACTTTATTGGTATGCGAATACTGATGAACTAGGTTTTTTGAGCAGTACACCGTTACCGCCTAAGGGTAGCACAAAGCGGGAGTTACTTTCTGTAATTGCCCGCATTTTTGACCCCTTAGGCCTTCTATCCCCTTTCGTGATACTCATGAAAATGCTATTACAGAGCATGCGGTTGGATAAAATGTCTTGAGATGAACCCTTAAGGCCTGAACTGCTCCAAAAATGGGATACCATTGTCGAGTCTTTACCACTCGTAACTAAATTTCGTGTTCCTCGACTAGTCGTTTGCGACTTTTTCAATGTATTCGAACTCCATGTCTTCACGGACGCCTCTGAGCGCGCGTATGGTGCGTGCGTCTAAATTCGTAGCGTAAACGCTAGCGGTGAAGGCATGGTTCGGTTGTTAGTGTCTAAAAGTAGCGTGGCCCCCCTGAAGCCTACCACGATCCCCAGATTGGAGTTGTGTGGTGCTTTATTGGGAGCTCGTTTGTATGAAAAGATTTGTACGTCCCTGCGAGTCAAGATCAGCAGTTCTTACTGTTGGACTGATTCCACAATAGTTTTAGGATGGTTAAAAATGTTACCTTCCAGACTCCAACCGTTTGTGCGTAATCGCGTTGCAGAGATCTTAGATAAGTCAGGTACATGTACATGGAGACACGTACCAACAGACAAAAACCCCGCGGATTTAATTTCACGAGGTGTCGATATTGGCACCCTGCAGGGCTTACCTTTATGGTGGAGTGGTCCCGACTTCCTAAAGCTGGACCAGGTTAAATGGCCGTCGCAACTCTGCTACTCGGAAACAGAGTCATTACCCGAAACTCTATCTCATGTTTCATTGGGCACTGTTGTCACCAATCATATTTCTAATACACTGATAGAGTTTAGGAGATTTTCTAATTATTCAAGACTTGTGCGCTGCATGGCTTATGTACTCCGGTTCATTACACTTTGTAGGAAACGGAGGGCATGTGGTGGAATTTTGACATAAGACGAGTTACAAACTGCTTTAAATGTTTTAATCACTAAATCTCATATGCAATCAATTCCCGAGTACAGTTTATTAATCAAAAAACAAAATATCCCTCCAAAGAGCACTCTGTTAAAATTAAACGTTTATTTAGACCACGATGACATTCTTCGTGTCTTGTGGCGCTTAGATAACTCCCTTTTCTCTTACGACAAAAAACACCCTATACTGTTACAGTCTAGCCATGCATTTACAAAGTTATTATTTGAGTTCGAACTCAAGCGATTGATGCATGCTGGCCCCCAGTTACTGTTGTCATCGATTAGAGAGACATATTGGCCTTTGGGTGGCCAAAACTTAGCGAGGGCTTGCTTCCATAAATGTATCAGATGTCGTCGTATAAAGGGGAGTGTTGTTACTCCCATAATGGGCAACCTACCGCAGCAGCGGCTCCTTCCAGGCGGGCATCCCTTTGAAACCTGTGGCGTAGATTATGCTGGTCCGATATTATGTGCTAGTCGACAAGGGCGCGGATGTAGGTTAGTAAAAGTGTATATAGCTATATTTGTTTGTTTCGCTACAAAAGCTATTCATTTGGAGCTAGTGGGTGACTTATCCAGCCAAAAGTATTTACTGGCCTTAAATCGGTTCATTTCGCGGAGAGGCAAACCGGTCAACATTTATTCCGACAACGGTACATCATTCGTGGGTGCGTACAACGACCTTTCGAAATTTTTGAAAATGAACTGTGAGTCTATGGCAGAGAGGGTGGCAAATGATGGGGTTAATTTTCATTTTATTCTTGCATATGCGCCACACTTTGGCGGACTCTGGGAAGCGGGGGTTAAGTCGACAAAATATCATCTACAGCGTGTATTGGGAAACTATCACTTACCCTACGAGGAACTTAACACCACGTTGACACAAATCGAGGCGGTCTTAAATTCTCGCCCATTAACGCCGCTGTCATCTGATCCTGCAGATTGCACACCGCTCACTCCGGGACATTTCCTAGTGGGTCGTCCATTAACATCCATACCGACGACGGACGACAGGACGAGATAACCTTGTCAAAGTTGTATCCGTTCGTACCCAGAATGGACTTGTGAAACGGCCAATTGTTAAGTTATCCATATTACCAATCAGTGAAGGCACAAACTGTCCCACGAAAAATACAACAACGCATAAAACTAAAACCGGAAGAAACCTTAATACCAGAGGAACAATACACCATTTCCTGACCATAGCTCTCATGTTGTTTACCTTTTTAATATCACCCATCACGTGTTCTTATAATATAGTCAATTTAAACGACAGTCCGAGTTTATATTTGGATAAAATATCTACTGTTCATGTTGCTCGAGACGAATGGAAGCTTATTATAACGTCGATCCATATTGACAAGGAAATACATTGCTTCAAAAATATATAAACCACTTAGAGAATATATGCAGTTAATCAGCTGATAAAGGTCATTGTGGATCAGTTTTATTACAATTACGTCACAGCTTGCATGAGTTAGTGAGTAATATTGCACACAGTTTGTTCGGTGTACTTGATGACCAATTCGCCGAACAATATAAGCAGGATATTGATCTTATTAGAATTAACCAGAACCATTTAGCGGCGTTATGGAAGAACCAAACTTCTATAGTGGAGGCCGAATATCATGTGTTGCTAAGGATGGAGTCTTCCATTGATAGGTAGCATAAAATGTTCAACCAGCACCTTAACCAATTACAAAATGTTACTAACACCATAAAGAATGAAGTCAACGATATTGAGACCACCCTTGAGTTTTTAATGTCCTCTACGGCAGCCAACAGTTTAGCTATGAACTTAAAAAATATTCAGGATGTATTGTTAGATACCATCTCCGAAGTGAACTACGGGAAATTCAATGTACATCTCTTGAAGCCGGAATAACTATTAGAAGAATTAAGTATCATCTCCGGACAACTATCAAAGGAACTGAGTTTACCTATATATAATATTCTCACAGAATTACCAAAAATATATCATTTATTGAAAGTAAGGGCGAGAATGACTAAAGAATACTTTATTTTTGAAGTTAAAATACCCCTTGTTAGTCGAGATAATTATGAAGTATATAAACTTATACCAATAAAACCAGATCTGAGGCTTGCCAAGACTCGTGGGTCCAATTGCATAATTTAAATACCTACCTGTTCTTCTGCTGTGAGCCTCGCTCGTTAAGACTCATATGCGAAGACTAAATTAGCACCATTCAACTCAACAACCGAGGATTAATGAAATTGGGTAACGATTGCGTCCTCAAGGGTGATGACATTACGATAATTTCCCAGCGTCAGCAACGGAGCAATATGACAATATACGCTGACTCCCGACGGTAGACATTCCACCCGTGAACCACATCTTCAACCACAATTGGACAGTACCACCCCCTGAACCGGAAACCATTCTCAGTGGTCACGAGAAAGAATTGCAGGACATAGGCACTAAAGTGAACCAACTGAAGTCGGAGACAGGCTTAGTGAGTCAGGTGTCACAACATGACATACACCATTACGTCGCCATTTACTTGCTGGTAGGAGTGTGCGGTGTGACAGCAGTAGCGTACGGCGTGCGGCAGTGGCGGTCCCGCGGCAACCGCCACCCGGTTGTGGCGGACGCGCGGGACACCGCGGGGCAGGCGTCTCCGCAAGCGAACCCAGTGGCAACGGACCAAGTCACTCAGCGCGGCTTCACCAACGCCGCCTTTCAATTTAATGTGAAGGACCAGAATGTAGTTATGAGAGATCATAGTGTTAGTAAAGTGCAACCAGTACACCGGGTCGTGGACGAATCCACGTCTTCGATAATTATTAGACCCATTTTTAGTATGAATGATGATAAACCATAAGAACACTAATTTACATTATAATTGATTGTCTATCACCTTGTCTCACCATCATTCACGACCATTCACTATCATCAATACTCTGTTCGCGAAGCGGCAGCATGTACGATCCACAGATCGACACAAACCGCGCTATATCACGTTCCGCGCGGTCAGCGATTTAACTCGATTAACGTTATTTTATTATAACATTAAAACAGTGCATTTTCGGTCACCATTCTGTTAGGTTGTACTCACACCATCTAAACATAATATAGTAGATTTAGTTAAGTTAATATAAACCAGGTTGGCTTAACTCTATCTTTTATCTATCTTTTCCCTGTACGGTAACCATAACCCGTACACTAACAAAAAAAAGCGTATTACGCATTTCTTTAGAGGTAGCTTCGAGTTGCTTTAGAGGTAGAATGTTTAGGTGAAGTTTAAATTACTACTTTTATTGTAATTTCTCCGTGTGGTGACGGATTAAGAATACAGAGTGTCACTGTTATGTATGGTTATAACATGTACATAGTAAGCTACCGAGACACTTATGTACGACGGCTTGTCAAATAAGGCAGTAATAAACCAGTGATTGAGTGAAGCACACGTCGTTATTTATTTACCACCTACCGACATATCATTTGGCGACGAGGATTATACATAACCGTCGACGCGTCGTTGTGAAATTAAAAATTGGTAAGGAAAATAAACGACCTAAAATGACCTCTTTTATTGGAAGTCTAGGATGTTTCGACTACAAGACCATGGAATGGAACATTTTTTATGGAAGGTTGATAATGTTTTTAAAATTGAATGACATTAAAGAAGAAAAACACTGTGCGGCACTGCTGACGAACTTTTCTGAAGATTCGTATCGATTGCTTGGTAACTTGCTTCATCCCAAATCAATCGAGCAGGCGACATTCAAAGAGCTGGTGGATGTACTCAATGCTCAGTTCACTCCAAGGAGATCTACTTTTGCGGACCGGGATAATTTTTATGAAGCGAAGAAGGTAGATGGCGAAAGTGTGGAAGAATGGGCAGCACGCTTAAGGGGTCTGGCTCTACACTGTGGATTTGGCACAGAGCTAAACACCTTGCTGCGTGATCGTTTCGTACTAGGGTTCCGATCAGGACCGGAACGTGATAGACTGGGGGAACAAGATCTGAAGGCTTTAACGTTCGAGAAAGCATTAGAAATTGCTCAACAGGTTGCATGTGTGAAGCAGGCTAAGGCTGGTGAACCAGTCACAGTCAAGGTTGAACCATTGTTCAAGGCGAATGCGGCGTTTAGGAGTGGTGGTGGCCGCGCCAGTGAGAATCGGCGTACTCGCGACTTTCCTGCGACCCGGTGCACAGTGTGTGGACTCAAGAATCATACAGCAGAGAGGTGTCGGTTCAAAAATTATCGGTGTAATAAGTGCAATAATAAAGGACACCTGAAAAAAGTGTGAGACTTTAAGATGAACAATATTGGTATGGAGTCAACTGAACGTAACGGAACGGAAGAGGCGAATGGCAGTCACGATTGCGAAGAATGTCAACTGTTCAACTTAAGGTGCGTTATTAATGAACCAATATTATTGTCTGTGTGTATTGATGGCTTTTATTTTAAAATGGAACTCGATTCCGGCTCGAGTACAAGCGTTATGTTAGAAAATTATTATTTAAAGTTTTTTTCTCAAGTACCCTTACAATCATGTAATTTAAGAATGTGCTTCTATAATGGTCATAAAATATCACCCGCGGGTTACTGTTCCTTACCGGTTATATTTAATAACCACAAAGAAAATATAATGTTTTATGTAATTAAGAATGGTGGTGACTGTCCACTCCTTGGGCGTGATTTTATGATCAAGTTTGGTATTTATTTCGTCTCAAATAAATTAGAAATGTTAAATCCGAATGAGACTGATATTCAAAAATTATTGAATAAATATTCTGAGTTATTCCAAAACGAACTTGGGTGTTATAAAGGTCTTGAGGTTAGCATTCAATTGAAAGAAAATGTTCAGCCCAAGTTTTGCAAAGCTCGACCCCTCCCTTTTGCTATCAAGGAACAGGTAGAAAACGAATTAGATAAATTAATGAAACAAGGTATTATTGTTCCTGTAACTCATTCTGATTACGCAACACCCATCGTCCCCGTACAAAAATCAAACGGCCAGGTAAAAATATGTGCGGATTATTCTATTACTCTAAACAAAGAAATTCATGTTGACAAATACCCTCTGCCTCGTATCGAGGATGTTTTTGCGAAACTAAGTGGAGGGCAACAATTTACGAAGTTAGATTGCAGCCAAGCTTATAATCAAATTGTACTGTCTAAAGAATCACAAAAACTAACTACAATAAATACATCAAAGGGCTTGTTCATGTATACACGACTTATATTGGGCCTGTCTAGTGCGCCGGCGATTTTTCAACGAGTTATTGAGAATTTATTAGCGGGTATAGATGGCGTAGCAATATTTTTGGACGATATTTGTGTCAGTGGACCAAACAAAATCATACATTTACGGCGTCTCGAACAAGTATTTGAACGCCTTAAAACGGCTGGATTACGGTTAGAAAAAAATAAATGTGCATTCTTACAAAACAGTGTTAACTACTTGGGGCACAAAATAGATAAAACAGGGTTACATAAGTGTTCGAGTAAAGTAGATGCCATAAACAAGGCCCCCGTGCCTACTAACATAACTGAACTTAAACGATTTTTAGGGTTGATTAACTATTATCGTAATTTCGTCCCGAATGCGTCGTCAATATTGTCACCACTTCACGAATTATTACGCGCGAACGCGCGGTGGGAGTGGACAGACAGACACCAGGTGGCTTTCGAACAAATAAAAAAAGAGCTGACTTCTGAGCGAGTGCTCGCGCACTTTGACCCCAGCGCGCAAAT
Source organism: Arctia plantaginis (assembly GCA_902825455.1). Classification (NCBI taxonomy): domain Eukaryota; kingdom Metazoa; phylum Arthropoda; class Insecta; order Lepidoptera; family Erebidae; genus Arctia; species Arctia plantaginis. The sequence continues at coordinate 25,825 of CADEBD010000394.1, forward strand.
CATCCTGGCGGTGGACGCGAGTCCCGACGGCCTGGGTGCCGTGCTATCACAGGTAGGTACAGACGGCGTGGAGCGTCCGTTAGCGTTTGGGTCAAGGTCGCTCACTTGTAGTGAGCGCAATTATAGTCAGCTGCACAAAGAGGCAGCGGCCATAATATTCGGTGTAAAACGCTTTCACCGGTACTTATTTGGTCGACAACAGCCTTTTATCCTAAAAACAGATCACAGGCCGTTGTTAACTATTTTTGGCAGTAAAAACGGCATATCGGTCGCTACAGCGTCTCGTTTAATACGATATGCGATTTACTTATCAGCGTATAATTATATTATTCAAGACCCTGACGAAATTATCCTCATAATTAAATCCCTCAGAGTAAACGCGGCTACCGGTTGGGATGGTATCTCGCCTTTAATTCTTAAGAGAAACTCTGTTGTGCTAGCTCCAATACTCTCCTTTATTTTTAACCTTTGTTTCGACACCGCAGTATTCCCCACATCGTTAAAAAAGGCGATTATTCACCCTATCCACAAGGGTGGAGATGGCATTTTGCCTAACAATTATCGACCTATCGCCGTTCTTAGTGCATTTTCCAAGGTACTCGAAATGCTCATTAATAAAAGATTGGTGTATTACCTTGAGCATCACAAGTTATTGTCACCTCAACAGTTTGGATTTCGTAAGAATAGATCTACCTGTGATGCTGTACATGACCTAACTAATCACGTCGTACAGACCCTAAACTCTAACAAGAAAATACTTACCATCTTCCTAGACCTCGCTAAGGCATTCGACACCGTTCCTATTTCTGCTCTCATAAACAAGCTGGAAGGCATGGGAATCAGGGGAAAACAACTAGATCTATTTCGGAGTTATCTAACGAATCGAACCCAAACTGTGAGAATCGACACTTGCGATAGCGATGAGCTTCCTGTTTATTACGGCGTGCCGCAAGGTAGTATTCTAGGCCCTACTTTGTTCCTGGTGTTCATAAATGACCTATGTGATCTGAACATCCCTAATGCCAAAATAGTGTCATTTGCAGATGATACAGCTATTACGTTCCAGGCGGAAACTTGGTCAAAGCTTGAGCACTATGCTCAGGGTGGACTGGATACAGCTTTTAATTGGCTTTATTCTCATACTCTTACAATAAATACTTCCAAAACCAAACTTTTAATATATTCTATCAGCTCCGCATCTCAACCAAACATTCCAATCACCATAAAAGCACATAATTGCCTACCGCCAAGAACAACTCAATGCAATTGTCCCAACCTAGATCGTGTAGATCATATTAAATATCTTGGCATAATCTTAGATACAAACCTAAGTTTCAAAGCCCACATCAATTTCTTTACCGGTAGAGTGCGTAAATTAATTTATATTTTTAAAACACTAAGATCAATATCGAATCCTACAATAATCCGTAACATATACTTTGCCTTGTGTGTCTCCATTATTACGTACTGTATTTCATGTTGGGGGGGTGCTGCTAAAACTGCCATGAAACCCCTAGAAATTGCCCATAGATCGATTTTGAAGGTAGCAACATTCCGTCCAATTATGTACCCCACTGATGAATTATACAACCAATGTAAGGTTTTAAACGTTCGGCAACATTTTATAAGCGCATAAGGCGCATAAGGAAATAACCAGACGACGAAAAGACAAAGTTTGTACAATACCACATCCTAGGACGGCATTTACTAAAAGATTCTTTTATTTCTTGGGTCCAGCTTTATACAACAAAATGAGTCGAAACTGTTCAATCAACAACCTATCACATCACAACTGCAAAAAGGCGTTAAACACATTTCTGCAAGATAAAACCTACGAGGAAACTGAAAACTATCTTTATACGTATGATACATAAAACACACACACACGCACGCACGCACACACACATACACACACACGCACACAAACACACACACACACACGCGCACACACCCACACCCACACAAGCACGCTGTTTCTGTTTAATTATGTATAACCTTAAAAATGTCATAATACTTTAATGCACTAAATTGGTATATTGTAATACCTGCCACCGAAAGGGGTTTGGGACTGTTACTCCTTAATACAGGTTATTCCATAACCTAGCTAGGAGGACAGCGCTTTAACCACTGATTGTATGCACTATCTTCATTAATTTCTGTATCTATGTACTACAATTACCTTACGAAAATAAATATTATTATTATTATATTATTAATACACGCCAGGTAAACAGAATCAAGCTGCAGACTATTTTTCCCGCGCGCCGATTGTCACTGAATGTTGTGAAAATAAAAATAATCACAACCATGCCTATGAAGTAACTGAGAAATGCCATGTATATATTGTAAATAGTTTGCAACTACAAAGTTTACCTATCACATATAAAAACATCTGCGCGGCGACCGCTAGCGACGAAACGTTATCTGTAGTGATAAAACATGTTAATAATGGTTGGCCACGTAAAGTAAAATGTAAAAATGTTTTACCATTTTATCAGTGCAGGTATGATCTAGACGTCGAAAGCGGCTGTCTTATGAGAGGTCATCGCGTAGTCATTCCTTTAAGGTATAGACGTACTTTATTGCTCGAATTACATAAATCACATCAAGGTATTGTCAAAACAAAGAGCGCAGCGCGCTCTCTGATGTGGTGGCCGGGCATTGATAAGGATATCGAACAGTTAATAGGTAGTTGCGATGTATGCAGCGCATTACGGCCATCCCCTCCACGCGCAACGCCCGCGCCTTGGCCGCGGCCCGCTGCGCCTTGGGAACGAATACACATAGATTACTTGAGTGTAGGGCAAAGGTCATACTTAGTGGTAATCGACGCATATAGTAAGTGGCTCGAGTGTTTAGATATGGGGGGAGGTATTACAACTAAACATTTAATAAAAAATCTGAAATCGTTTTTTGCAAGGTTTGGTTTACCAAGATGTTTAGTTTCGGATAATGATCCGAAAATAGCATCTCAAGAATTTTTTGAGTTCTGCAAAACTAACGGAATTGAGCACATAACTTCACCTATATATCACCCTAGTAGTAACGGTCAAGCGGAAAATTCCGTCAAGACCTGTAAGAAAATGATAAAATCTATTATGCAAAGTCAAACTTGTATAAATATAATTAAAGAAAAATTAGAGGAATATTTATTTGAATATCGTAACACTACGCATTGTTCGACGAACATGTCGCCTGCAAAGTTAATGTACGGTCGGAAGTTACGAGGTAGATTGGATCAAATTTTGCCTCCACGTAAAAATTGTAAACTACAGTCTACAACACATAATGAAAAGGCAACCCGAGCGTTTATAACGGGACAATCAGTTTTGGTAAAATGTTTTGAAAATAGAAAACCATATTGGTGTAGGGGTATAATTGTAAAGAATTTAGGATGCAGGTTGTATCAGGTACATTTAATAGCTCAAAATGTTATTTGTAAAAGGCATATCGATCAATTGTTACGATACACAGATAATGATACCTTAGATCAAATAGTAATTTCTCATGATAATGACTTATCACATAACAATATTTGGCCACCAAAAAGAACTGAGATTGAAAACCCTCTCGACCCTATTTCTCAGCCAGAAAATTTACATTCACCAAATGTAAATGATTTTGTGCCGACCGTTAGTGACCTGGAGAATCAAACTGAAATAGTGGAAGAAGGAAGTGACGTGTGGCAAGAGGCTTCAGAAGTGGGTGGTGAGGAGTTGATGGCGGAGGAAAATGTTGTTGACCGGCATTGTGAAGTGGTGTCTCCTCATGTCCTTAGACCCGAACAAAATATTGAACACCCAGAACCAAGTCATCAACCAGTTCCCCCGACATTAACATGCCTGGAACCATACAACCTCAGGCCTAGAAATAAAAATATTAATTATAAGGTTTAGAATAGTTATATATATATGCTAGTAAAATGTAATATGTTAACAATGCGTTTGCACTGTCACCAGGTTCCCAAACTAGAGGAATGTTATGTATGGTTATAACATGTACATAGTAAGCTACCGAGACACTTATGTACGACGGCTTGTCAAATAAGGCAGTAATAAACCAGTGATTGAGTGAAGCACACGTTGTTATTTATTTACCACCTACCGACATATCAGTCACCACCCCTATTCATCCCGTGGGTGTCGTAAGAGGCGACTAAGGGAGCGAAATACGCAGGACACCAGCACTGCAGAGAGAAGGAAAACTTGACACAAACCCTATACCAACCCGTCTGGCCAGCGTGGTATAGTAGGCCAAAACCTCCTTTCTAAGGAGAGGCCTATGTCCAGCAGTGGACTGTTAAAGGCTGTTGATGATTGTAATTTCTAATGCGGCTTGTGCAGTTTGGGCTCCATACCTTAATGAGGTATTGAGAAACTGTACAGTCTAAAACGGAAATGACAAAACTGAAGATGTTTTAGTGATTGTGTTGAAATATACGAATCTCGGGAACTTAGCTGCTAGTCGTAGATAAAATCTAAGACATTCTGTTATAAAAAAACATATGCGTGTCTACGGCGAACTGGGTCATACATCTGTATGATCGACATGCAGTCTCACCCCCTTACCCTGTGGTACATAAATGATTGTTACCTACAGTGCAATGGTCGATATTGATTTCTGAGCTACGAGGACACGTATTTGCATAAAAAACGTGCTACTAAGTAAAATACAATGACATTGTCTAAATATTTTTTTTTTGTGTTTCAGCATAATCGGGTGGAGACAGTTCCAGTTCTAAACAGTTTAAAACTGTTACAGTTTAAGAAATTTGGATTAGTCTTAAGTATTTGCATCAATTTTTTTTTTTTTTTTTTGTATGAAATATAATTATTACTAAAGAGAATTTGTTTTACTTTTGTATTTGCTCCTGGCAGTGATAGTTTATTTAAGTTATTTACTTATATGTAGTTCTAGTCTAGCAGTGTGGAGTATTTACCTTAGAACCAAAGGGGAACTTACACTCGGAGGGCTGGTCGGTTTGTCTGTCAGTCTGTCTGCCTGCTTAGAGACTGTTAGTACGAGAAAGCTGTAATTGTGATAAATGACGGCAGTATACGTAACGGACTGGGAAGGAAAATTATTACATCTAATTTCTCATAGCTAGGTTAAAACTAATAATCACTAACTTATATAGAAATTGAACCCTTCATATGAAATTTCGTATACATACAATATTTTTCGTTTTTTGTTCTGGAGAGTCAACAAATAGTAACGATGGTTTGGTGACTCTCGCGAACAGAACGTACAACTGCCCATGCGAAAAACACGGCAATTCCAGGTTTTGCTGTTACTAAGTAGTAGTAATTGTATATGACGGAGGACCGGTGTATGTGTAGTTTTATATACAATTAAAGACGTATTCCAAGTTCTTACCAAGGGTTGTATAGGGAACCGTACGGTCCGACGATAGTAAATATAGACAACAGTAAATACAATCAAAGATGTATTGTATTCCAAGGTCTTACCAGTTGTATAACATGATTCTGCAGATCATTTCTGAATACTAACTTTTAAAACTTCAATCATAATCAATTAGATTCTAATTTAAATCTGTAGCTAATTTAAATAAGCATAAACGCAATTACACTATCATAAAAATAGTTTCACACAACACTCGTATTCGTCCTAAGTGGGAATCGAACCCACGACGAGCTTCACAGTCATTTATCACAGTTATCTGAACACTTAAGGTTTGGAAATAGTTATTTATTACTTCTTAACACTACTCAAGACATTCACGGCACTTATGATTTTTTACATTATAGTGTTGAGTGATGTGGGTCGCTCCAGAACGATCGTATAGTAAGTACGTTAAGTTAGTTGGTCCATGGCCCCCTTACAGCCTGCGCGTTCTCGGTTATTGTTGACATGCCATCTTTATTTAATTAAGTAAATTTATATAGTACAAAGTGTTGTGAATAGACAGTATATCCTGTTTCACGTTGTGTATATTGTGTGTCTCTTGCTTGTACTCCTTCTGTCTTTTAAATAGTATATCGTGTTGTTGTGTGTATAAATTATAACAGTAAGTGGATATTGACTTTTATTTATATTCACCCGTAAGTATACATACTGCTCCACATTACTATAAATCAATCAAATTATTTTTATTAAGTGGAGTAGCTTGTAGTTGAGCGAATACATATGAATTAATGTCACCATTCTATTAATCTTGAGAGTTGTGTTTTGTAAATATATAGAATCTCTTACAGTAATTTGTCTCGTCAGCAGTGGACGTGTTCATAAGTTGTTAGGTTAAGTGTTCGAATTGCTAAGTTTTCTTGGTGTTTTTAGATAATATGATTCTTCTGGTATTGCTACTTACTGTTAAAACTTCAATTATAATCAATTAGAATCTAATTTAAATCAATTAAGATATTTTTATTAAGTAAATCAGCAAATTATTTTTATTAAACTACTTGTTTTTCTTTTTTTTATATACAAACCTTGTTCTGACAATACCGAATACAATAAAAAAAGAATAATCTAATTTATTGCAGTCGTTCAAAGTTATGCGCGTACATTCATTGCGGCGACTCATTTTTATTTATATAGATAAATATAGATTGCATAAACTTCAATTAATCTCGACTTTTATTCACATTTTGATATTAAATGTTATTAAATTGATATTAAAATTGTAACTTTATTACCAGGCGGAACATTTTATACTATAGTATGTATCTAAGAATTTTGATTACTTCCTGATCCTGCGAATAAATTACTTTTCTATTCTATTCAATGTACGTACTGTTAGATTGGACAGTCCGGCACTTTTAAAAAAAACCACCACTGACTATCACAATTATTTATTTTATAACTCTACACAACTTTTGGCAACTTAATATAGACACAAACTTATATAACACCACTTAACACGGATTATACGCGTTTTTATTGGCCCCAGCGAAGGGCAGAATAGACCCGGAGTATATTATTGCTCTAGAATTCCTTGCTGAAAACCAACCAAGGTTGGGGAGTAGTCAGCGACCACAAATTATATCAGCACTAGAGACTAATAACTGACTAATTTAAGAAAAGGATTGGTATTTATAGTGTATTTATTGCTGATCTGCAATGTTAAATTTACGTCATTTTGCTATTATTGCAAGTCAGCAATATTGTATTGCATTCCTATGCAATATCATCAAAATTAGGGATGTAACACCTCCCCCCTTTAAAACGAAACATCCGGAAATAGAAAAAGATGTGAGTATAATCCATGTAAGATAAAATTAAGATTAGAAATTGAGTTTACAAATTTATCTTAAATTATATTATATAGTTAGATTATCATAAAAATTAGAAATAGTAACAACCCAAAATGAAATTAAAGAACCCAGAACTAAATTAAACATATTATCAAAATAAAAATAGAATCTATAGATTATATTATTACAATAATTCAAGATTACGTCTTGGAGTACTTACATTGGAATCAGTACTTTCTGTATCACATTCACGATTGGACAGTTCAATGCTAGTTCTTGTGCGGATATTAGTGCTAGGTTTAGTCATACAATTGTTAAAAACTTTGACACAACAAGAAGTACTGTTTCTATGTTTATACACATTTATAGAGTTTATAAGAAAAATAGGAGAATACAGAGACAGACAGTATGGTAGTAATAATGCTAAAATAGTAACTATAACTAATATGATATGGTTGAGTTTCAATTTTGGTCAAATCGTCATTGATTTGATTTAATCGGTGAGAAGCGTATTGTAATGAATCTAAATTTACATGTGTTAATTTGATAGAGCTCAGATGTGGTAAAGTATCATTTAATTTAACTTTAGAGCAGCAATCATCTTCTATAATATTAAAATTAGGATGTGGAATATTGATTTTAGTTTCAAATTCTTGAGATGGAATGAATTGAAGTAGCTTGTGGTAAGCCTTACAGGCAGGGTTAAAATACCTGTACCAACTATACCATAGTCATTTATAATGCCATTACAATTAATAGAGATTTTTGTTATATCAGATTGAACATAAATCCGTCTATTATTTTTAAGTTTTTGCGATATAAAATTTTGCTTAAAATTACAAGAGTCTGGGATACCTTTCACATGTTCGGTTAAGACCGTCACTTCACAATTTGGATTTCCGACACTTGATTGTATATTACCTAATTTGCACAAATAATAATTGTTATTTATCACTTTGCACTCACTTAAGTCTTCTAACACGGAGTAAATTAATTTATCTTGTGTCACTGCCAGGAATTTTGCGGTTGGATTAATTAAAGCGAAAGTATTAGGATTATTGATATCATGAGGAGTTGGTAAAGAGTACGTGGTACAAGTTGTATTGTACAAAGGATACTAGAGGAATTCTGATTACAACAATAAGTTTGTTGTCGTTAATGAAAGAAGATATTTCTGAGACATCTAGAATTGCGTGAATGTTACTAGGAGTCAAATGTAAAGGTAGGCTTAAAATAACATCGTTACTTTTTGAATTCAATTCATTGTACAATCGCATGGGACTTAGTACAGAAGGATGAAAAATATTTTGTTTACCGAATAAAATAGCATGAATAAGGTCTTTTAAATTAAAATTAAGAATCATTAAAAGCTAATTTAATTTCGTCAAAATGATATCTAACATGTCTACGATTGATTAAAAGAGTGACATTATTATTGCTATGTACTTTAATTATTTTATATGGACCTTTCCAGATGCTAGAAAGAGCTTTACGCAGTCTGTGATGGTGCTTCACATACACCATATCTCCAACCTTATAAGAAATGTCTCTAGTGTTTTTATCATAATATTTTTTTTGAAGTTTCTTTACTACGGAGGATATTTTCTCTGGCTATATTTCTGGTATTGATTAGCTTTTGTTTTAGCGTTTTAACATAATCAGGATAGGTAGCTGTTGGGTCAATATCGTAGATAGAACTAGGTAGATGAGGTTTACAACCAAACAACAACTCATGAGGTGTGAAATTAGTAGAAGAATGTACATAGGACTTTAAATATTCTTTTAAAGTGGCATGACTTCGTTCAAGAGCCCCATTAGTTTGAGGATGATATGGAGTAGAAAAGAGATGTTTAATTTTAAATAGAGATGTGATTTGTTTATATACTTCTGCAATGAAATGAACACCTTGATCAGATAATAGAGTTTTGGGGATGCCGAAGTGACAAATAAATTTAATTAAACAATCAGCTGTTTGTTCAGCCTTTGAGTTAGTAATAGGATAGGCCATGGAATATTTTGTCAAATCATCTTGAAAAGTAACTATATATTTATATCTTTCAGAACCGGATTCGGGTAAAGGACCAACAATATCAGTAGATACTCTTTGGAGAGGTTCGAGAGAAGTAGAAGTTATTTCCATCAGAGCTTTGTTACAGGCGCGTAGAGCTTTATTTTGTTGGCAAAGTGGACAACGTTTAATATACGATTCAATATCGTTTTTCATACCTTTCCAGTAGTAAGATTCCTTTAATTTATTATATAACCGCGATGAACCAATATGTCCGCCAATAGGCGAATCATGATTATATTTCAATATTGTAGGAACTTCGTTAGGGGTTGGGTAAATTATTTTATTATGATATATGTTTACGGTGATATTAGTGTTATGGAAAATAAAACAAATGATTTCATAGATCATTAGAAATTGAAGCTTGTCAAATGGATTGGAAAAATCAGACATAGAGATTTCTTTTACATCGGGATGAAATATAATTAATTCATTACGAAGATTGTTTAATACGTTAAATATGTTTCTGTAATTACAAGAGTCATAATGGTGTACTTTAGTAAACATGTGAAAATATGTTTTATTATTAATGTTGGAAGTTTTTATAGAATATAATTCCTTTTCAGAGTTTTTAAAGACATCTACGTTATCTAAAAGGTTAATTATTTCTTCACAGTAAGGATTAGAAGAATCTAGATCGATTGATGTCGGATAAGCAATAGTAATGCAGGATGTCTTCAAAAGACTTTGATTGAATTCGTGAACTACAGTAGTAAAAACCATTGGACTAGAACGAGATCGAAGGAAATTTCCATAAGTTATATCATTACTGAGATCTATATCATCAATATTATATATGGGAGGACGAGATAAGGCATCAGCATTAAGATTTGTTTTACCGGACTTATAAACGATTTCGTAGTCATATTCTTCTAATTTAAGTCTCCATCGAACTAGTTTACTTGAGGGACCTTTACAATTAAAAAGCCAAACAAGAGGACGGTGGTCAGTTACTATTTTAAACTTTCTACCGTAGATATAAGGTCGAAAAGTTTTGACTCCAAACAAGATTGCTAGAAGTTCTTTCTTGGTGGTACTATAATTACCCTCTGCTCTATTAAGAGTTCGAGAAGCATATGCAATAGGGAGATCTTTGCCCATTTCGCCCTGTGAAAGAATTGCACCTAAGGCATAATTTGAAGCATCTGTTGTGAGTATAAAATCTTTCGAGAAATCAGTATATTAAAGAATGGGAGCACTTGTTAACATCGACTTAAGAGTTGTAGCCGCTTTTCTTCTCAGGCGGACTACTCACCGGCTGACCCAGTGGAGAGATCTATGAGATTACCTCAGGGCGCCTTCTAAGAGAAAAGAAGTGTGTGCGTGTGGGAAACCTACGGGACTCTTTAGAGGAAAACAACTTACACCTCAGTCATACATACATGTATATTTCAAAACAAAATTAAATTTACAATAAAAAAAAATCAGAGGGTATAAAAAAAAACTGCAGCGGAGCGCGTCAGAGCCGAGCTGATGGTGCTCGGTGCCTACCTCGTCGTCCCTCCAGGAGGTTACTTCTTCTTCCGCCCGAGTCGGCTATTTATATTGGATATGGATAAAAGTTTAACAAATTACAATTATAAGTTTAAGTACGTAACTCTTGGGTACGGCTGTCCGCTTGCGTCGTGAGCCGCGCAATCACCAGCTTTGCCAGAGGGTACCGAGAAACTTGAGTCTGTACCAGAAGGCCACAAAAGAGCAAGCACGCCGTCTAAGACTGACTGTCTTGACCCCGAAATCTGGGACCCTACGAATGGATTAGCACTCATATAAATTAAACAGGTTCCAGAAACAAATAGGTTTAAGAAGAATTGAGAGAATACTCACCACATTAGTGGGTAGATTATAACAGACTACATATTACGAAATTCAAATTACACGACAATCAAAACACTATTTAAGGTTGGAAGACACGAGATAGCAGAGTGTCTCCCGTGGCAGAAAGCCGGACCTATATATCCTCGGTTCAGGAATCTTCCAGAAGTTAACCCCTCCTCATCATTTCACTTTGACATTTACATTGAGAAAGAAAACAACGCTAACAAAATCAAAAGTAACTTGCTTTCCACCATAGCTGAACACTCTCAACACCTATACAATTTGACATGACAGAATAACAAAACAGATTAAAAAAGGAAGTCTTTTTATCAATCTATTATGTCTCAAACCAACGCCATCTAGTGGTCCGAAAGTGAACAAAGGAGATCAATACCGTAGCTACAAACTACTTTAGATAAATCAACAACAAAGCGATGCGGCCAACAGGTGTCGCTTTTATCGCATTACTAATATACCAAAAAAATAACTGTTACACCACCCCCTCCCTCAAAGTATTCCCTGCGTAGTGTGCGCAGGGAATATCCTCAACAGGGCCAAAATCCATATGTGGTTTTACGAACCCCGTGGTTTAGGAAAACATTCTATACTATGACTCGCGACTACAAAGCCTGTGGCTATCCATATAGGACACCACATGACATAACCTGAAGCCATCCATATGGGACCCAAACACGACAGTAGGCCGGAAGCAATCCTCATAGGACACAAATAAGAAAAATTTTGACGTAGTCCGAGACCACAATTGAAAGAACATTTCCCATGTAGGAAATGTAGTGAATGGACCCCTCAGGTCACAAAGGGGTGTCCTGAGAAGGTCTAGTCAGTTATAACTACACCGGCTAACCTATCTAGAAGGTATCTAGCCCCAACTCTAATAAGACAATTTATAATACGAAACGGAGTCACCTGAAGAAAAAACCTGTTCCAGTTCAAAGACCTTAAGCCCGCTGACAGACCATGTCAGAGGAGGCAAAGGCAGGCACAGCGGCGATGGCCTTAAAGCAGCCACGCCGGATAAGCCGCAAAGCAGTACGCATCTCACTTCGCAATCCGACAACCGTATCCTCAGGATTCGCTGAAATCCCCATGGAAGACAGTTCATTAATAAGTTCATCAATTTTAAGGTAGTTAATGCACATACATAAATGTGCCATGGTGGTTTACAATTCAAATTCGATTATAAAAAAAAATAATCTTAACAAGTTAACAAACCAGTAATGCAGACCTAATGTCTTTTACAGTTCAAAAAAATAAAAAATAATGATATTGAGTAGACTCCTTCACTATCAACAGAGTGTGAGAAGTTTAAAGTAAATTAATATTTAAAAAATATTATAACAAAATATTAAAACATCAAGTAATATCTCAAAGTAAAAAAAATATTGCTACTGAGTATATTTCTTCACCATTAAGTGTGAGAAAGCTAAAGCAAACTAATATTTTTAACAAATATTACAATAAAATATTAAAATATCAAGTAATATTTCAAAGTAGAAACTGAGTATACTTCTTCACTATTAAGTGTGAGAAAGCTAAAGCACACTAATATTTTTAACAAATATTGTAATAAAATATTAAAATATCAAGTAATATTTCAAAGTAGAAACTGAGTATACTTCTTCACTATTAAGTGTGAGAAAGCTAAAGCACACCAATATTTTTAACAAATACTACAATAAAATATTAAAATATCAAGTAATATTTCAAAGTAGAAACTGAGTATAAATATTTAATACTCTTAACAAATATTACAATAAAATATTAAAACATTAAGTAATTCTCAAAACTTGAGAAGCAAATTCAACTAAAGACAAAGATATTCTTGTTTCACAATTCAAGACACAAGTTATACTATCTCTAGAACATTAACACAGTAATCCAATGAAATGACAAAGTTTTTTATTATAAAAGTTAATTCGACAAAAAAATTTAAGACAAGTTATATTATCTTTAGAATATTGACATAGTAATCCAATGAATTGACAAAGTTTAATTATCATAAAAGTTATTTCGACATAAATTTTAAGTAGGGTATGTATATCACAAAACTATTTTATTCTAATTTTAAGCCAAGAGGTTATATAAAAAATGGAGGGTACATAAAACTTTATAAGTTAAGTTAAGTTTCAAGTAAATTACACCAGTAGTACTGGGAAAAAAAACACACTGAATATACAAGTATGCACAACTTCACGCTACGGACCTCAAAGGTACGAACAGAAGTAGCTAACTCAAAAAAAAAGAAAAAAAATTTAGGCCAGAAAATGTTTCAAAACTTACCCGAAATATGTGCAGTAGGAATTTTGAGTTAAATTTGGAATTTAGGTGTCTCACTGATTTTCCTTGTTTCAGGGATGATGGTACGATAGGCTGAAAATACAATGAGGGTAAAATTATTACATGCGTACTGCACCCGCACAACCAATTAACGTCCTGGGGAGTATCGGACGGAGGGAAGTGTCTCCTCCAAAGTGAATACCCTCAGGCACCCTCACACAGCACACACACAGAGGTTTGGATCACTGGCCAAACGTTGGGCGCCAATTTGTAGCCGCTTTTCTTCTCAGGCGGACTACTCACCGGCTGACCCAGTGGAGAGATCTATGAGATTACCTCAGGGCGCCTTCTAAGAGAAAAGAAGTGTGTGCGTGTGGGAAACCTACGGGACTCTTTAGAGGAAAACAACTTACACCTCAGTCATACATACATGTATATTTCAAAACAAAATTAAATTTACAATAAAAAAAAATCAGAGGGTATAAAAAAAAACTGCAGCGGAGCGCGTCAGAGCCGAGCTGATGGTGCTCGGTGCCTACCTCGTCGTCCCTCCAGGAGGTTACTTCTTCTTCCGCCCGAGTCGGCTATTTATATTGGATATGGATAAAAGTTTAACAAATTACAATTATAAGTTTAAGTACGTAACTCTTGGGTACGGCTGTCCGCTTGCGTCGTGAGCCGCGCAATCACCAGCTTTGCCAGAGGGTACCGAGAAACTTGAGTCTGTACCAGAAGGCCACAAAAGAGCAAGCACGCCGTCTAAGACTGACTGTCTTGACCCCGAAATCTGGGACCCTACGAATGGATTAGCACTCATATAAATTAAACAGGTTCCAGAAACAAATAGGTTTAAGAAGAATTGAGAGAATACTCACCACATTAGTGGGTAGATTATAACAGACTACATATTACGAAATTCAAATTACACGACAATCAAAACACTATTTAAGGTTGGAAGACACGAGATAGCAGAGTGTCTCCCGTGGCAGAAAGCCGGACCTATATATCCTCGGTTCAGGAATCTTCCAGAAGTTAACCCCTCCTCATCATTTCACTTTGACATTTACATTGAGAAAGAAAACAACGCTAACAAAATCAAAAGTAACTTGCTTTCCACCATAGCTGAACACTCTCAACACCTATACAATTTGACATGACAGAATAACAAAACAGATTAAAAAAGGAAGTCTTTTTATCAATCTATTATGTCTCAAACCAACGCCATCTAGTGGTCCGAAAGTGAACAAAGGAGATCAATACCGTAGCTACAAACTACTTTAGATAAATCAACAACAAAGCGATGCGGCCAACAGGTGTCGCTTTTATCGCATTACTAATATACCAAAAAAATAACTGTTACAGAGTATTAAAAGCATTTTCTTGATTTTGAGTCATATCGAAAGTAGAATCTTTACGAAGTAATGAAGTCAGAGGTTTTGTAATTTTCGAGAAATCCTTTATGAATCTTCTATAATATCCTATCAGGCCAAGGAAGGATTTTATTTCCTTCGGGTTTCTGGGAGAAGGATAATTTGATACGGCTTTTACCTTGTCGGGGTTAGGAGATACGCCTTTATCGGTAATAGTATGACCTAAATATGCGACTTCCCGTCTTAGGAACTCACACTTATCTGGCTGTAACTTAAGATTATGCTTTCTAAGAGCCTCGAATATGAGTTTAAATTTATCTATGTGAGAAGCGAGTGAGTGAGAATAGCAGATGATGTCGTCCAAATTTATGAAGCAGTGGAGACCTTGGAGACCGAAAAGCACGGTATTCATCAATCTTTGGAAAGTGGCAGGTGCATTTTTTAACCCAAAAGGCATTCGAGTATATTCGAAGTGGCCATTAGGGACCGAAAAAGCAGTTTTGGGAGCATCTTCTGTGCTCATACCAATCTGGTGGAAACCTGACACCAGGTCTAACGTACTGAAGTATTTACTATGACCTAATTGATCTAGGATCTCTGTAATATTAGGAATAGGATAAGCGTCTCCGACAGTAATGTCATTCAGTTTTCTATAGTCTACGACAATACGCCATTTCTTTTGGCCAGAAGCATCTTGCTTCTTTGGTACCACCCAAATAGGAGAAGACCAGGGGGAATCAGAGGGTTTTATTATGTTTTGATCTAGCATTTTCTTCATCTGTTTGTTGACTTCTTCTTTATGACATTCGGGATATCTATATGTTTTGACATGAATAGGCTGTGAACTAGTTGTTTTGATTTTATGTTCTAACGTATTTGTACAAGTAAGAGTATCTCCTTCTAAGTGGAACAGATCTGAGTATTCTGAGCATAAGTCAACTAAAGCCGTTGATTCTTCAGGGTTAAGGTGGGAAGTCCGTATCAGTTTCTGAACTTCGTGAGATCTGTTTGACACCAATACTTTGGAATTAGAATGATTAATAGAATTAATTTTATATGAAAATTCTTCTATCAAATCGCAGGGAATTAGTTCTACACAAAGGGATTTTATTGTTACTTCCTTATTAGTAGTGTTGAGGACTGAAACAGTGACATGATTATTTCCTTTAAGAGTAACAAGACAACTAGACATAAATACACCTTTCTGAATTTCAGACTTATCGACGTAACCCGTGATTACTTCAGGATTTAGTACATTACATTCTATAAGCATTTCCGAGCGCGAATGAATGATATATTCGGGTTTAGTGAAATAAATTCGTATTAAGTTACCATGTATATCTAAGACGTTATGTTTATAATCGATATTAGCATTATGAGATTTTAGGTAGTCATTACCAATTATACCATCAAATTCGATATCTACACAGTCTGATATGACGTGAAATTTATCGAAAACAGTTTTATTATTCTGAAATATAAAATCTAACTGAAAATGTCCCAAGCTCTTAAAATATTCGGCGTCTTTATCAATGCCTTTAAACTGGACACTTTCAGGTGTTAATTTGGGTTGAACTTGTAAAGAACTCCCTTTTATTAGAGAGATTCCTGCACCGGAATCGATTAATAGAACTAGTAATTTGTTTGTATATTTCGTCTTGACATAGATATGAGGCAAATGCGTTTTCTTATTGTAATTGAGTTGAAATATATTAGATTGTATTTCTGAATTAAATTTATTATTTTCTGTTAAATTAAATGGTGTACTGAAATGGTTTTCTAAGCAATTGTAAGATTTAGTAGGACTGAAGGATATAGTAGTTTTAGAATTAGTAGACTTTTTAAGGGTATTTGGCTTGTTATTATTATGATGAAACGTGGTATAATTCACCTGCAATTGTTGAGGTGTAGAGGATTTAGGAGAAATAGTAGATTTAGTATGATAGTTTTCGAGACTCAACTTCTGTGGTTGAGATGTATTAGACATAGGAGAAATAGTAAGACTCGGTTTTTCCCGAGATGTAGAAATAGTAGACTTAATATTATTATTATGACTCGACTGCTTCGGTTGAGATGTTAGAGATATAGTAGGACTCCGCTTACTAGCTGGAGATGTATAAATAGTAGAATTGGTACCATTAACGTTATGACTCAACCACTGAGGTTGAGATGTAAATGATTTAGTAAAAATAGTAGGACTCGGCTTATTAACGCGAGATGTAGAAATAGTAATATTAGTATTATGACTAAACTGCTGGGGTTGAGATGTAAAGGATTTAGTAAGGATATTAGATTTAGTAAAATTAATATGGTTCTTATTACGAGTATTACTTAACATAAAAGTTTTATTAGATATAGTTAAGGGGATATTAGAGGCGTCAGCGTCGGTTTGTATTGATGATTCCGTACGACGCGGGACCGGAATCTTATTCAGTTTAAATGATTATACGTGTTTGACTCTAATGAATTACAGTTAAAATCTTGAATTTCAGAGTGAGCTAGTTCGACAACATTGTTAACTTGCCTTTGTGGCTTGTTAGTTGAATAATTGTTACGGGAATTATAATATTGGCGCTTTCGACATTGCGTTATGTCGTGACCGGGATTTTTACAATATTTACAGAATAAATTGGTATTATTTTGCGCATTAAAAGAGGAAGAGGGTTGTGATCGATAGGATATTTGAGGTTGGTTACTAAGAGTATGTACAGGACGTTGTCGATTGTTAAAACAATTTCTATCCGAATGACCTATTTTACCGCATATTTTACACCTAGGTTTATTTTTAATTGGTCTAGTAGACTGAATATAATTTTGTAGTTTTTCCTCCTGAATAGCCAGGTTTATAGTCTCGTGTAAAGTTGCAATGTTGCGACATATTAAAACGTTAGAGATATGACTCGGTAAGCCCATCAAGAACGTATGCAGTGCTAAGTCTTCTGTGCTGGCGATTCGGCCCTTTAATTCACTAGGATCCCTAGTAGAATGTGTGATGTCAGTTTGTAATCGCGTTAAATATGTCTCTAATCGTAGGCTATATTGTGTAACCGTTTCATTAGACTTTTGTTTACAATTTTGTAAGTCTAATAATAAATGATCTCTATGCTTGGTTTCCCCGAAAGTTGATTTTAAAAACTGTTTCAACTGAGACCAATTTTCAAAATTTCTTAAAGAGCAGGCGGACTCTGCTTTACCTTCTAATTGTGAAATATTATATATTGAAAGAGAATGTTATGTTGCGATGCGGTGGCCAAGTTTAACGCGTTTTCGCAGTTTCTAATAAAGGCTGTTAACCTGTTTCTATCACCATCGAAAGGTTTTATGAACTTAGTCAAAATTGAAAAATTTAATTCCTCTGATCCTACGCTTTGTATACTTGAACACGACTGAGCGTTTTTCTTTTCAAGTTTACCACTTTCGTTAACCATTTTTATATAAAAAGGGAGCAAAAATTAAGACTGAAATTAGCAAAAATATGTCAGTGACAAAAAATAAATTAATATAAACGAGCAAATACTCACAATATTAGCAGTATGTAGAACGATGTCATGTATGCAGCGGAAATCGGAGCGACGACACAGCGGTGACGCAGTGTGCAGCGTTGCAGATTTTGCAATAGGTACGGGTCGTTGTAAAGTGTGTCGTGGTCTTGTACTCGTGTGATTATAAACTCGGTGCCGGGCAATGACCCCTCGGGCACAGTGGAGTTCGATGACACGTTGTCTGCGATGTCCGGAGTCGGCGGCGGCCTCAGGGAGCGTCAGAGAGACGGCGGAGACAACAGGTGGCCAACTTAGTTCAGGAACTGGTTAAGGCCAGGTTGTGTTTCGAGCAGGTCGTCGTCAGGAGTAGGCGACCAGAGGGACTTCAAAAATCCCCTTTCTTCTGACACCAAATGTTAGATTGGACAGTCACAATTATTTATTTTATAACTCTACACAACTTTTGGCAACTTAATATACGAGTAGACACAAACTTATATAACACCACTTAACACGGATTATACGCGTTTTTATTGGCCCCAGCGAAGGGCAGAATAGACCCGGAGTATATTATTGCTCTAGAATTCCTTGCTGAAAACCAACCAAGGTTGGGGAGTAGTCAGAGACCACAAATTATATCAGCACTAGAGAAAAATAACTGACTAATTTAAGAAAAGGATTGGTATTTATAGTGTATTTTATTGCTGATCTGCAATGTTAAATTTACGTCATTTTGCTATTATTGCAAGTCAGCAATATTGTATTGTATTCCTATGCAATATCATCAAAATTAGGGATGTAACAGTACGTACATGTACCTTTTTTTTTTTTTTTTCCGTGCGGAAATCCCCTCGGATACCACCTGTCGCTGGCATGTCGGACTCGAACCGACTAAAACCGCACGCCGTCGCCGGGTACTAATAGCCGGGGAACCAGGTATACCCTAGAAAGGAAGTCCCTGGTGCCCCGACATACCTCGGGTCATCTACAGACGAGTAGACGACCCCCCCCCCCCCCCGTGTGGGAACCCCATGTTCCCTGTGCTCCCTTTAAGCGAGCGCGCTTCGCAACGCGCTCGCCGCCACCCCGGCCTGCTTCTGCTAGGGTGACAGATGGCCTCACTTGTCACCCCCAGGCCTGCGCTTATGGAGGGCGGAAGTCATTCTGCGACCTCCGGCGCCTGAGTCGCCTGCGGTACCTGGCCCGTTCCCGGGCATGGCGGGCCGGGAGAGTCCTAAACCTCTCCCGGTCCCGCTACGCCGTCTCCTTCGCGAGCATAACTTGCTCGCAGAAGGAGACGGCAGAGTTCCACGCACTCTCGCTCCGCACGATAGCCGCAATCAGGCTATCGAGCGAGAGAACTCCCACTCCGATGGCCGCCACGAGGTCTCGCCTCTGCTCAACCCACGCCGGGCACTCTGCCAGCGTGTGGAGAGCCGTGTCCACGGTCTGGCCATCGCAGTGGTGGCACTCAGGCGTTGGCTCCTTGCGGATCAGACACAGGTGATCCCCGAAACATCCCTTCCCAGTGATCACCTGCGTCAATCGGTATGAGAGGGTCCCGTTACGCCTCTCGTGCCAATCCTCCATAACGGGTCTTAAAGCCGCGATGACGGCGTGCCCGGCGCTCGGTTGCCCGAGTCGTTCCCTCCACTCCCCTATGATGACCTGGCGGAGTTGGGATTTCCGGTCATCGATTTCTCGAATCTCGGGGAATCGACCCAACTCCCGCGCCTCCTTGCACCACTGATACAGAGCCGCAAGGGCTCTCGCCTCCAGGTCCCACGGTGGAGTTCCGGCCAGGAGACTCGCCGCCTCAAAGGAGATCGTGCGGTACCCCCTTATGATCCTGATGGCCAGCACTCGCTGCGGTCGTCGCAGTATCGCGACGTTGCTGGCCTTCAGGGCCCCCGCCCATACTGGGCACCCGTAAAGGGCCATGGACCGCACAACCCCCGAGTAGAGTCTCCTGCAGGAGTCATCGGGTCCCTTCATGTTGGGCAGCAGCCGCGCCAACGCACGCGCTACCCCAACCAACTTGGGGACCAGACCTCGGAAATGATATCCGAAGTCCCATCGGCCATCGAGTACGAGCTCCAGATACCTTTTCGGGGTCTCGATGCCGATGCGAGTGCCTCCTACCGTGAGGCTAGATCCCTCAGGCGGCTTCCTCCGAAGGCCGTGGAAGAACAGGGCCTCGGACTTGTGCAGAGCCACCTCGAGACCCAGCCGCCGGATACGCTCAACGACTTGGGCAACCCCAGCCGTGGCCCTCAGGGTTGCCTCGTGGTGCGTCTTGCCGCGCGCCGTCACGAGTGTGTCGTCCGCGTAGCACACGACGGCGACACCATCCAAGAAGGTACCACGAAGCACCCAGTCGTAGCCGATGTTCCACAAGAGTGGCCCTAACACCGACCCCTGCGGAACACCGCACGACATTTCACGCCTACCGAGACCGGTCCTACTGGGGTAGACGACGGCTCTCTCCGATAAATATGCCCCGACTATGCGGCGGAGGTAGAGAGGCACTTCGTGATACACGAGCGCCTCCCTAATGCAGCTCCAGGGCATAGTGTTGAACGCGTTGGCGATGTCCAAGGACACCGCCAACACCGCTTCGCCCCGGGAGACTGCTTCCTCCGCCAGAGCCTTCACGCGCATGATCGCATCCACGGTGGAGCGCCCCTGACGGAAACCGTATTGGCTGTCCGCCAGATCCGGCCCAACCATCACGAGATGCTTGACGAGGCGCCTTGCAATCACTCTTTCAAAGAGCTTGCACACCTCGTCAAGCAACACTATGGGCCGGTAGGCGGACGGCGAGTCCGCCGGGCGCCCCTCCTTTCGGATGAGGACCAGTTTCCCCGTCTTCCACAATTTCGGAAACTGGCACCGCTCGAGGCATGCGCTGAAGAACCCTCGCAGTCGGGGCTCGAGAGCCTCGTCGACTACGGCCAGGACCCACGCTCGGCCAGGAATGCCATCGGGTCCCGGGGCGGTGTTTTTAGCTTTAAGCCGTAACACCGCCACCCTTAGTTCCACCCCAGTGACCTCAGGCACGTCGTCGTCGTCATCCACGTTAGGCGCCTCAAGCGCCGGAGGCGGAGCCATCTGTGGCGGAGTATGCTCCACCACTCGCGTTGGGAACAGGGAGCCAACGACCCTCTCAAGCAGCTCTGGCTGAAGACACCGTGTGAGCGGCGGGGCCCATGGGCGCATCTTTCCCCTAACCATACGGTAGGGGCGTCCCCACGGATCCCGCTCCAGTGTCTCCAGCATCTCGCGGCGGGCCTCGCTCTTGGATCGCTTTATCGCTGCCTGAAGGGTCCTCTTGGCAACCCTGTAACCCGCTAACAGCTCCGCCTCTCTCGCTGCCGCATCTTCGGGGCGGCGACGCCTCCTGCGGAACCTGGACCACTGGCGGCGCGCGGTCACGCAGGCTTGACGCAGCCGTGCGATCTCCGGCGACCACCAGTAGACCTGGCGCCTCGCAGTATTGGGCTGAGCCCTAGGCATCGCCGCATCGCAGACGCGGGTCATGGCCTCCCGGAACCACTGTGCCTCAGCATCGACGTCGACAGGCCTGTCCGGCGCAGGAGCCCAGGCCTGTACGATGGCGGCTTCCAGGAGGAGGTCACGATCTAAGCGCTTGAGCGCCCAACGTGGTTCAGGTGGTGCCGGTCTGTAGGGGCGGAGACGTCAAACCGAATATATCGGTGATCCGAACCTGTCTCCTCCCCGACAACGACGCGCCAGCCTTGGACACGACGCGCTAGCGAGGGGCATGCGAACGAGATGTCCACGATCGAACTACCCCTCGCCGTCACGAACGTGGCCACGGCCCCCCGGTTTAGGAGAACTAGGCCGAATCTTTCAGCCAAGTTCTCCAATGCCCTGCCCCTCGGGTTCGTGCGCAGGGAACCCCAAGCCTGCGACCAGGCGTTGAAGTCCCCCAGCACAAGAACCGGGTGGGGGCGACAGGCATCGACGACGACGGCCAGCTGAGCGAGCCATTGCTCGTACTCAGTTAGGTTTCGGTTCGGTGTGAAATAAGCGGCCACGACCGCTATATCTCCAACTATCGCCGCTACACAGCCCCGTCCCCTTGCAACTACTGCAAGAGGTGGAGTGCCGGCTGCGGTACCGTGCACCAGGGCCGCCGTGCCGTCCAAGTCGGTCTCCCAGGCGGGCCCGAGAAACCGATGGACATATGGCTCGGCGATAGCGGCGATGTTGATGGACCACTGTGCCATGCTCTGGAGCAGAAGATCCTGAGCATCGGCACCGTGGCCTACGTTCACCTGGAGGATGCGGAGCTGTGGATCCATCACTGGACTTCCATCCCCGCATCCCGCAGCGAACTTTGCGGCTGTCCAGCGGCACTCCCCATCTGGATCAGCGGCCCGGAGGCGGAAGGTCGGCCTCCCGGCTTCGGTCGTGATAGGTCACAGGCCTTACCACTAACCCGGTGGTCGGCAGGCTTGCCCCTCGCTGCGCACCTAAAGCAACGCAGCGGAGCGTTGCAGCCACCCGCCTTGTGACCGGGCTGGCCACAGCGGAAGCATCGGTCACCTACGGTGGCCTCCGCCGTGCAGTGCACCCCTACGTGCCCCACCGACAGGCACCTGAAGCACCTTGCCGGTCGGGCCTGCAGGAGTCGTGCCTGCCCCCTCAGGAAACCTCCGACCAGGAGGCTCCGTCCATCGGCGACCTTCTGGGCCGCTGCGATGGGGCAGCTGACAACCGCTGCCCCCTGTCCACCGGGGCCGAAGCGTATTGCTCCGGCCTGCACGCTGTCCAGAGGGCAGCTTCCCGTCTCCGCCACGGCGAGTCTGAGCTCGTCCGCCGTGACAGAGTCGTCCAGGCCCGTGATGCGTCCGTGTGTTTTTGCACCGGACGCCCGGAATCTCGAGGGCTTTGAGGTCCACGTTGGCCTTGACTTTCGTCAAGACCTCGGCGTACCCCACGCCCCTCTCCGCTGCCTCCGCCGTCAAAGTGATAACGACGGGCGAGGAGCGAGGGGCGCGGAGCTTCCTCGGCGCTCCCTTCGCAGCGGCGGCGGCGTCCCTCCTCGCCTTCTTGGCCGCTTTTTTGGCGGCCTTCCGCCTCTTCTTACTCTCCCCGGCTACCGTCCAGCCCCGTTCCAACGGGTGCTGTGCGGTGTCAGCCGGGGCCGAGACTGGGGCTTGGAGGGGGGCCACCTTCCCCCTTCCTTTGCCCTTTCCGGTCTTCTGGGGCGGGGGCGCTGATGACGGCCCAGCCACCCTAGTTGCTGGGTGGGCTGTTAGGCCCACCTTGGCAGAGCCAGAGGTGGGCGACAACGGGCGCTCTCTATTGCAGAGATGCGCCTCATTATACGCCCCTCCATCTCCGCCACGAGTCGGACTAAGTCCGGCTCCGGGGCGGACAGCGCCAACGGTGCTGAAGGCGCTGGTGTGGCACCAGCGTGGGCACGAGCCTTGGCGAGATCCGCCTCGAGGCGGGCTCTCTCAATAGCGTGGGCCTTGCTCTCAGCCACAAGGAGTCTGGAGTCTCGGAGTCTGGAGTCTCGATTATGGAGCGCACGACCGCTACCAGGGCCTCCTGTTGGGGGCCCCCGGCCACCCCGGACGTCTGAAGCAAGCAATCGGCCGCGCCGATTGCCTCCTCGATCCGGTCGACGGGGTTGCCGGTTTTGCCTCGCAGATCATCGAGGCCAGCACCCCCACCCCCGCTTCCCACATCAGTGGTCGACATTTCGGACGCGACCCCCTCCTGTCTTCTCCGTATCAGACCCTCATCTTCGGCTCCTCCCAGCACCGCGGACTGGACCGCCACCTTCCTTTGGGCCACCCTGATTTTGGGGAGTCGGCCTCCGCCGCGAGCGCCTCTGCGGCTTGTGCCGACTTTGGGAGCCGTGGCTTCATCGCTCGAAGCCGACTCCAATTGCCTCTTCAGGCCCAGGCGAAGCGAGCGCCTTTTGCGCTTTGGAGTACCCTTCTGGTGCTGCTTCGCAGCTGAGACCATAGGGGTACTCACTCCGCTCCTCTCCGAGGCAGTGTCGGTGTTCGACACTACCTCCAGGTTTTTCGCGTCCTCCGCGATAACGTCGCCGGATTTACTGCTCGGCGACGGGCAGGTTCGACATTCGGTGCTCCCCCCAGAATACGACTGGGAGCTGCCGGAGCCGTTTGGCTCCGGGAGGGATTCCCCAGACACTTTGTGCCCGGGACCCTCCTGGGTAGATTTAATAATCTTTGGCCTCATGTCATTTAAACAGTTTCACGTCCTTCGACGGGGACGCCTTCGGCACTGGACTCCCTCAGCGACTCAGCCCCTTGCCAGGCGTCAGAACGTGGGCTTAGAGCATTTTTTATAGAGGTTTACGTCCTCGCGGATCCGAAGATCCACCGGTCCTGTCCATTCAGGATTACGGCTGGGCCGGACGGGGTCAGCGTGCAATAGCCTGACTTTAGTCGAGGTCGTATATCCCCGTTATAGGTCTAGGGTCAATCCCTAAGTACTCTTAAGAGCACAGAGAAACCGACTGATGATTGCAGGTAAAAAACTAATATACAAAATGCAAACGGTGATAAATTAATCTCAAATCTCTTACTACGTAAATAATTAGTTAGAAACAACGAAAGGAGATCTAATTTCTTTTTTTTTCTAACCAATCAATCGTATTTTTAGGTCACTTACCTGATAATACCGTTATAAGATTACATTTTGCAACAAAGTGTTGAAACGATGAAAACTAATTCTTTGTAATAAAGTTAATCCATACTTATATTATAAATGTGAAAGTGAGTTTGTTTGTTTGTTACGCTTTTACGCCCACACCACTAAACCATTTTAAAGATTGTTTCACCAATAGGAAGCTATATTATCAGCGAGATATATTATCAGAGAGAGGCTACTTTTTACCTTGATAACTGACATATACGGGGCCAGAGCTACAGGCAAAAGCTAGAAAGCTAGTGTTTTTATAAATGGGCGAAGCCTACAACATCCATTAAAAGTTGAATAAAATGTTTCAAAATTAATAAAATAATTATCATGAGTTTAAAATAAATACAACTTTTTTGCTTATCACTAATACCCATTTTATGGACGTTTATACCTGATAATGAAGTTCAATGTTGCCAATCTTTGAACTTATTTATCTTGTTGTGAAAGTGTGTTTAGTTTTTTTTTTGGTAGGGGAGCATTGGGCACTTTTTACATAAATGTTAATAAAACGGTTATTTTTTATCATAATCAAAATTTTATTCCAAAATATTGAGCACATATATTTGGCAGTCTTTATTGCTAAGAAAAGTTTTGGTATTATAATTAGTCTCAAAGTTACAAAAGATCTTCGAACACATGTTCAAAGTGCCCAAACCTCCCGGCGGTCGGGAGGTTTGGGCACTGTATTTAATATGCAGATATTGCTTTACTTATACTACTATGCTTAAGTATTATATAACATTGCTATAAAAAATTGTAATACCAACATTTTTTCTTGTCATAGACTTTAGAAAAATTAAACAATGTGACTTAGAACCAATACTTCACGATGTTGGACTTAATGAAACTTATCTTATATTTGGTATGACCCAAACAGGCTTGTCAAATTTATATTTTAAGCTGCCACGTTTCATCCATGTCGTTGGTGTAAGCAATTTTGTCTTTATATCCTCCAGGGGGACGCTGGATACGTCCTCTATGTCAGGAAATATAAACGTGTTTCTTATCTTACTCGCTCTCATGAATTTGACAGTTGCCATGGAGTGATTAACCTCTTCGATTATTCCAACATAATGATAGACAGTTTCTTGGTGTCAAATTTAACCAACACAAAATTATTAATAATAATAATAATAAAAATGTTTATTTCATCTCCACAAATTACATTTTGTTTTATATTTAACACTTGACAGGAAAACTGTCAAGAAATTTGCAATTTGTGGGAGATCTGGAGTCTAAACTAAGCCGAGGCCTGTACTATAGATCTCCAGGCCCCCCATTACATCACACTTAGCAGATTTGTCAACATGTCAAAAGCGTACTAGAGTGTGTGAATGAGTACACAGTAAAAAAAAAAAATACCAATCGAATTGAGAACCTCCTCCTTTTTGAAGTCGGTTAAAGATTTTGCATTAAAAATATATATACGAATGGTTGCGCTGTGAGGGCGTGTGTGTGTGTGTGTGTGTGTGTATGGGCGTCTGGTGTGTGGGTGTGTGTGTGTGTGTGTGGAGCGTGTGTGCGAGGATGGTTAGGACTTGTACTTTTTTTTTTAGAGTATCAATTTTGCTTAAATTTTCGTCCGTTGTATAAATAATAAGCATAAATAAATGTGTTATAAATTAAGTAATTGGGGGGTAGGTTGGTGTTGGACTCAGTGGTAGCTGTCTTGCTGGAGGACAGTTACCTATAAAATGCTGAGCTATGCCGAAGCATATACCCAAGAGTGTGGAGTTGGGTTTGCAAATATGTGCACCAACAAGTGCTGCATACACGTCCCCGCTACCACTAGTCTGCCGTTGCGGGCTAGTGGTGGACTCACTAGTGAGTCGTACCTCCCGGGCAATGCTACAGTCATATGTGCTTCACAATCTTCCATCTTCCTCATGACTGTAGTAGCTAAGTATGTAGGGCGCAGGCGGGTCTTAGGCGCCATAACCTAAGTATTCAGCTAGGGGAGAAAACCCCGAAATAAAAAACAGTGTGTAGCCCGAAAGGGCTGCCCCAGACCGTAACCCTGTGGTCTTGTCTCACAGGCACGGGGGTCTAAGCTTTGCCACTTGGACTGCGAGGATGGACACCTCCTATAAAAAAAACCCTCAATCCTACGGTGTGGTACGTGCCAACAGGACTCATTGACTGGGAGGAGGAACCAGTCGTTAGCGACCAAACTCGACGACATGGGCGACTCGTCGATTTATATAGCCTTCTACTGGGAATAGGCGTCACCCTGGTAGCGACCATTGTATCGTCCTATACTCGTGGGAATACAAATGAATGAAAATATTAGCAAAAATCAACCTACAAATAACACCATCAACAATAGCAACATAAATAAAACTCTTACTCAGCAGATATTTCACAAGGGAATGTTTGAAACTAGGCCTAGAACTTTATCACCTAGTGATTCTCCAAGTACCACTCCTCCTAATCAAAGCATGCAGAAGGACTTAAACCAGAGCAAAGACGGCTGGACAGAAGTGACAGGGAAAAAGAGGCCTAACTCAAGTCCTGACAACACGTGCATCCAAAAACAAAGCAAACTCGACACATACTGGCTATCCCGAACACAATCTATACCACTAGCTAATAGCTTTGCCGATCTAGAAAATGACAATGAGCAAGAAGTCCCAACCACAAAGGAGAAAGAAACTAAACCACCTCCAATTTTTGTGGATAAAGTAGAAAATATTGAACCTCTTCTAAAACTTTTAAATGAACATGTCCAAGATATGTATGTCTTAAAAATTCTTCACAACGACCAAGTGAAGATCCAGTCTAAAACACCGGATACCTATAGAACCATAGTCAAACAACTGACTCAGAAAAATACCGAGTTCTTTACCTATAAGCCTAAACAGGAACGACCTTTTAAAGTTGTTCTCAAGAACATGCATCCCTCAACCAATCCAGAAGAGATTAAAGAAGCCCTGACTGACATAGGCCATACCAGTACCAATGTCTGGAATGTTAAACAAAGGAGTACTAAGAAACCGTTACCGATGTTCATAGTGGAATTAGTACCAAAAGCAAACAATAAATGTATATATGGCATTAAAAACCTCATGCACTGCCTGGTATCTTTCGAACCACCTCGACCAAAACGTGAAGTACCTCAATGTGCTAAGTGTCAACAGTATGGGCATACTAAAGCATACTGCCACCGTAACCCTAGATGCATTAAATGTGCGGGTGATCATCTTTCCATAGACTGTCCAAGAAAAGGAAGATCAGACGATGTTAAGTGTGTTCTCTGTGATGGTAATCACCCAGCAAACTATAAGGGTTGCAAAATCTATAGAGAACTTCAAAATATTAAGTTTCCTAAAGTATCAGAACGCAAGACAAGACTCGTAAAACAATTGGTACACGCGGATATTCCTAAAGCCATCAACAATGACAAAAACCCCCAAAGAACTTTAAAACAAACATACGAAGAAGTACTAACAAAAGGACATCAATCGACACTAAACACAAATAATAATATTAATAAACCAAATGACATGAATGAATTATTGAATTTAATGAAACAAATGATGCAACAGCTGACTACTTTGACAAACCTAATTATATCACTCACGACGAAAGTATCAAATTCGATTGTTTAAACATAGCCTTATGGAATGCCAATGGGCTGTCACAACATACCCTTGAGGTAAAAGCATACTTACAAGAACATAATATTGACATCTTTCTCATTACTGAAACACACTTTACCAAGAAAAGCCACTTTCATATAAATCATTACAAGACATATTATACAATGCACCCTGATGGAACTGCCCATGGGGGAAGTGCAGTAATTATAAAAAATAATATCAAACATCATGAAGTAGCACACTATTGCACAGAAGAAATCCAAGCTACAAATTTAATGATTGAAGACTGGGCAGGTCCATTTACTATATCAGCTGTTTACAGCCCTCCGAAACATAACCTTAAGCTCCATCAGTATGAAAAGTTCTTCTCTACACTAGGCCACAAATTTATTGCTGGTGGGGATTATAACTCCAAACACCATTACTGGGGCTCACGCACTATAACAACGAAAGGACGACAGCTGCTTATGGCTATAGAAAAAATGAGACTGGACATTGTCTCACCCGGACATCCCACTTACTGGCCCACGGACACAAACAAAATTCCAGATGTGCTTGATTTCTATATCACCAAGGGCATCGCAAGCAACTTTGTTGTAAGCAAAACAAGTCTAGACTTATCTGCTGACCACACACCTGTAGAAATGACGCTAAAAGCATCTATTACTCTGACCCCAAAAGCTTGTAAACTACATACACCAAAAACTGACTGGGAACTCTATAGGCGCCTGGTAGCGCAATCTCTAGATTTAAATACTCCTTTAAAAACGGATGAAGATTTAACAGAGGCTGTTGAACATTTCAACCACTGTTTACAACAGGCAGCTTGGTTGGCTACACCAACTGTCAAAAAAAACTTAGAAAGAAGTGTAGACTGTCCTCTGTCTATTAAAGAACTACTAGCTGCAAAACGTAAAGCCAGAAAAAAATGGCAGCAAACACGTTATGACACAGATAAGAAACATTTGAACTATCTACAGTCTAAATTGAAAACGAAGTTAAATTGCTATAAAAACCAAGACATCCAAATGTTCTTGAAAAATCTTGACGCAAATGCAACTACTGACTACTCCTTGTGGAAAGCCATCAAGAAATTTAAAAGACCCGTTACAAATCAACCCCCTCTTCGTAAGAATAACAAAGAGTGGGCCGCTAGTGATGCGGATAAAGCTTTTGTGTTTGCTGAACATCTGAAAAATGTATTTGTCCCAAACCCTGATATGGGCTCCTCAAAAACTAATGCAGTTATAGACTTATTAAACCAAACTCACCAGCTCGATATCCCTATTCCCAAATTCACTAAAGAAGAGGTAAAAGATACCATTAAGACACTGAACCCCAATAAAGCTCCTGGTTACGACCTGATAACTGGCAAAAGTCTAAAGGAACTACCTAAAGAGGGCATTTCGTTCCTTAAGCTTTTACTTAACGCAATCCTGCTCAAATGTTCGGTTCCTCCCCAGTGGAAAGTAGCGCAAGTCATAATGGTCCTTAAACCTGGTAAAAGTGCTGTTGATGCAAAATCTTACAGACCCATCAGCTTGCTACCCATTGCATCAAAAGTTATGGAAAAATTAATCTTGAGAAGACTGATGCCCATTATCTCTGAAAATAACCTCTTACCTGACCATCAATTTGGGTTTCGACAACAGCACAGCACAATAGAACAGGTACATAGACTTGTTGAAAATATTCATAAAGCCTTCGAGCTGAAACAATATAGTACAGCGGCGTTCCTTGACATTTCTCAGGCTTTTGATCGGGTTTGGCATGAGGGGCTCTTATTTAAAATAAAAAAAAATCTACCTATCAACTACTACAACCTAATCAGATCCTACCTAAGCGACAGATATTTTTTTGTAAAGCAAGGTTGTGAATCTACATCCCTGTATAAAATCGGAGCAGGCGTCCCACAGGGTAGTGTAATGGGCCCAATGCTCTACCTACTTTACACTGCAGACCTCCCAACTACAGCAGGCGTGGTGACGGGTACTTTTGCCGATGATACGGCTATTCTTGCGGCAGATAG
Organism: Arctia plantaginis; assembly: GCA_902825455.1. Taxonomy (NCBI): domain Eukaryota; kingdom Metazoa; phylum Arthropoda; class Insecta; order Lepidoptera; family Erebidae; genus Arctia; species Arctia plantaginis. The sequence goes on from CADEBD010000394.1 coordinate 56,414, forward strand.
TCTACTAGACCTTGCAGCACAAAAACTCCAGACAAGCCTTGACCATATATCCCAATGGCTCAAAGACTGGCATATCAAAGCCAATGAAACTAAATCTGTCCAAGTGACATTCACCACAAGAAGAAATACATGTCCACCTGTTCACTTAAATGGAGTTCAATTACCCCAAGCTACTGAAGCTAAATACCTGGGAATGTACCTTGACAGACGTCTTACCTGGACAAAGCACATTTTTGCAAAACGCTGTGCCGCGGGTCAAAGAATGAGAGAATTGTATTGGTTACTTAATAAAAACTCTCAATTAACATTGGATAATAAGCTACTACTGTATAAGTGTATCCTAAAACCTATATGGACATACGGACTGCAGCTCTGGGGAACTGCATCTAAATCGAACATAGCCATTCTGCAAAGATTCCAGTCTAAAGTTTTGAGAATAATAACCAATGCACCCTGGTATGTCACAAATGTCAATCTACACAACGACCTCGGCATCACCACTGTAAGGGAGGAAATATCTGACAGGACCAGGACCTACAGAGACCGGATAAGCAAACATCCAAACTTACTAGCAGTTAGCCTGATGAATACGCAGACAACCACTAGAAGGCTGAAGAAAAGGCTTCCTCAAGATCTCATATGATTGAGAAATAGAGAACAGCGGATGAGTTAATGGACAGAATCCGTACAAGTCATACCAACACACACAACAATTGCTGAATATCTCAAATGATAGATTGCAATATAAAAAAAAAAAAAAAAAAAAAAAAATTAAGTAATACCTATAGTGATATACAAAGTTTAATGTCAGGAGTGTAACATATGCATAAGTATACATATACAAACTCATACGTACATGTAATGATGTAATGTACATATTAATCTATATTCTTACATCTAAGATTTTTTCTGTTTCCGAGTAACTAAGCTTCAGTAACCATTTTTGAATTATATTTTTGCATTCGGTTTTACAAGAGTTGGACAAGGGAATTATTTTGTTTACTTTGTTGAATAGCATACCTCCTCGGTATGATAAAAACCTTTATGCAAATGAGGTATTTACGGTAGTAGGCTCACATACTGCATAGTTTCTTCTAGTCTGAGCTATGTACTTTCTTCTGTCTTCGGACAAGTCACTATGTTTATGAAGCACAGATAGCATTATATAAAGTTGGCGTACAGTGAGGACCTGTGCTTCGTCGTAAAGCTTAGAAGTTGGAAATAGCCGAGGTTTTGATAGGCTTATTTTCAATATCATCCTTTGAGCTCTTTCGAGGGTTATCATTTTGGTTTTACAAGCTCCTCCCCAGGTAGTGATGCAGTAGGATAGTATTGACTGCACTAGGGCCTCGTATACCAACCTTACAGTCCGCTTGTCAGCTACGCCACGTAGTGCTTTAATTATATATGTTAGTTTTCGTATTCTATTGGACAGTGTTTGTATGTGGTTTTCAAGTTTTTAAATTAGCGTCAACTTCGATTCCCAGGTACCTAATTTTGTAGGGGTAATTTTGGTGCATGTACAGTTTGGAGTAGGAGGAGAATTAAATTTATGCACATATATATTATTGGTAAGATCGGCTATTTCCCTTCGGTTTTGGATAGAGAACACAATGAATTTGGTCTTATCTTCATTTAAGACACACAGAACGCGCGCGTTGTTTTGCTTGCACAGAGTAACTAAGTACTAACTGTTCATTATATTTTATTGGTGATAACGATTGGTGTATATAATGGAAGAAATGAGCAGTGAAGGTGAAGATTCTAGTGACTCAGAATTTCTAAATAAGTGCCAGCAAGAACTTGAGCAGTCACTAATTAATAAGACGATACGAACGGAAAAAAAGAATGAATTAGAGAAAGGAAGTGCAGAAAAAAGGAAGGATAGGGAAGATGATTGCAGCGTAGAATATTTATTTTATTTATTTATTTCATTTTAAGAAGGCTTACAGACTAATAACAAAATTTGCTTAAGTAAAAATATCAATAAAAAGGTTGCTTATAACAAGCCTCCACATGTATAAGAAAGTGAATAGAAACAAAAAACATAAAAACAATATTAAACCTTAAAAGAAGATAATATAAGAACAAAAATTTATAAGGGGAAATATGTTAGATTGATTATATCAATATAATTTGCAGTAGGTATATCACAGTACCCACTGTTATGTATTCTCTCCACACTATGACTTTATTACTGTTGTGAGAAGGAGACCAAAACGGTTAGTTCGAAGTAAATCTACGGAAATGATGAATATTGAGAGGGTAGATGAAAATAAAAATGATAAACAATCAGAACAGAATACTATGCTTGAGGTATGTGTCACATCCATGGAAAGTTTACCTAAACAAATGGCTCTGGCTAGGTTGCTCAGATCGGAGAGCATTAGTGGTATCACTAGAATTAAGTATAAAAGTTTTAATAAGGTATTGATACAATTTCAAGGTCAAGAAAATGCCAATAAATTATTAGAATGCCAAAAACTTACAGATATGGGTTTACGATGTCAAAAAATAAATGAAATGTCATTCTCATACGGCATTGTAAAAGGTGTTGACATTGATTTGTGTGATAAAGACTTAAAAGAAATAGAAATTATTTCCATTAAACGGTTGAAACGCTTAAACGCGGAGGGCAAATGGGTGGACAGTGAATCTATTCGGATCGGTTTTAAAAACAATACATTACCACCTTATGTATATGCATATGACTGCCGTTTTAGAGTTGAAACTTATACTTTCCCCGTGAATCAGTGCTCAGGCTGCTGGCAGTTTGGACATATTTTTAGGTTTTGTCCCACTAAAAAGAAATTATGCCCTAAATGCGGAGATAATCACGAAAATTGCGAGGAAAAGCGAGGAAAAGAATTTGAGATGTCTGAATTGTAAGGAAGCACACCTGGTATTAGATAAGAAATGTCCTTTTTTTTTTGAAAGAAAGGCAGATAAGAGCAGTTATGGGTGAAAAACAAGTACCGTATCGAAAAGCGCTTCAAATTGTTATCGAGCAACGAAGGGCGATAAATGAGGGGTCTAGAATTACAAAAGATCAGCAATCGAGCACACAGTTAATAAGAAATAATGAAACATATAGTAGTGTAGCTGCTGGCACGGGGGTATATTTGGAACCAATTTCACTTCAATCAGATTCGATGGAAATTGAAAACGAGACATCTAATGAACCGACACATATATTGCAAGATAGAACTCGGGTCAAGAAGAAAAAGAGAAGTGAAGTCAACCAGGTCTTCTCGGAGCAGATAGAGGAGGAAAGATGTGATAAATCTCAAAGTGAAAACCATGGAAAGGGTAATAATATAAGGAATGAGGAATTAAGGTATAAGTTCGAATTTAAGAAATTAGTTTTAAAATTAAATTATATTTTAATATCGGAAGATAAAATGCAAGATAAAATTATATCATGTTTTAAAATAATTTGGGACGAAGTTAGTAAATTCTTAGTAAATGTGTTTTCTATGAGAGAGTATGTAGATAAATTTATTAGTTTTATAAATGGCTAATATAAAGATTAATTGCAGTGGAACGCTCAAAGTATACGGCCTAAATTAATATAATTTGCTGAACTATTAAATCAGGAAAACATACATATAGCTATTTTAAGTGAGACATGGTTGAACAGTGAGACCCACCTGACTGTTAGAGGATATAATATATATAGGTGTGATAGAAGTGATTCATATGGTGGGGTTTCAATAATGGTGCATAGGTCCATACAATCGTATTTAGTGCCCGTAACTTGTAATAACTCCGGAATAGAAACAATTTGCGTTAAATTAGTGAATTGCATGAATATAGAACAGTTGATAGGTATTTATTGCCCCTCTTCGGTACATACTCAACAGTCTGATTGGGATAGTATTTTTTCAACGTATTCTAAGTCTACTATTATTGCTGGGGATTTTAATGGTCACCACACTAATTGGTCGGTTAAAACCGATACAAGGGGTACTCAAATAATGGATTCAGCCCTAGAAAATTATTATATATATCTTAATAATGGGCTAGCCACACGAATCAAGTTAGTTAATGGTAATCTACAACAGACCTCACCGGATATAACTTTTGTCTCATCTAATATTGCGATTTATTTCGATTGGCAAGTGTTCAATGAGAACCTAGGCAGTGACCACATGGTCATTAAAATGTCAACCATTATTACAAATGGTTACTCTACAACGCAAAAAAGAAATTATGATAGAGCTAATTGGGTTGAATATCGAAAGTCATTGATGAATAAATTTAATTTTGGCTATAATAATGACTCACAAGAGATGAGATGCTTTTTTAAAACAAATTAATGCCGCGGCTGATAAATTTATTCCTTTTATTAAGTATTGCAATAAACCCACTACTAAATTTAAGCCAAAACCCTACTGGAACCCGGAATTATCAAATATAGTAGCTCAACGCAGGTTGGCGCTATCTAAGTTTCGTCGCAACCCTACCCCAGAAAATTTATTCATATTTAATGAAAAAACACGAGAAGCTCACAAATTAATAAATAAAGCTAAATTTTTAAATTGGCAAAAATTTTGCGATTCTATTGATCAGGAAACTTCAACTTCTGAGATGTGGCGCCGTATGAGATGGATTAAGGGTTTCAGAGGGACAAAAAGCTATCCTCCCGTCGATAAGCAGAAACAATTATTATACTCGCTTACTCCTGATTATGCACAAAATTTAATGCCTAAGTTTATTTCACGAAACGCCAAATTGGAACGAAATTTTAGTTTTCAGGAATTTCAAAATTGCCTTAAAAAAAAGGATTCTGCACCAGGCGAGGATGGAATTTTTTACTCCGTGATTTATAATCTTCCCAATGAAGCTAAATCATTTTTACTTAAAATTTACAATAACATTTTAAACTCCGGTACTGTCCCTCATCAATGTAGAAAGGTTCAAGTAATTCGTATACCAAAATTGAATAATAATTCCCCCGAGATTAAACTTAGGCCTATATCCCTAATGTCTTGTCTATGTAAAACTTTCCATTTAATGTTATACAAACGATTGGAGTGGACAAGTATTCTTTCATCAAACACGGTTGGTTTTAGGAAAGCACATTCCTGTCTAGATGCGGTCACTAAGTTGGTTACGTACATACAAATTGGCTTCACTGAAAATTGCCCTACTTTGGCTTGTTTCTTGGATATTCAAGATGCATATAACAATGTGTCAATAGAGGCTGTGACTAATATTTTAGATAAACTCAATATAGGGTCTAAAATATGTACTTACTATTAAACTTAAACTTAATATTAAAATAAATAATAATAGTGACTGTTTGATTATGCGGTGGACTAATAAAGGCTTAGCACAAGGAGATCCCCTATCCCCATTACTTTTTAATTTAATAACACATGGGATTAATACATTGCCCTTAAACGTAATATGGTCACAGTATGCGGACGATTACGTTTTATATATTAAGGACAGGGACTTAAAAAAATGTGAAAGAAACATGCAAAGTGACTTAAACAGTATAGTGACATATTTAAGCGAACTTGGTTTAGAAATATCTCCCACTAAATCTAATTACTGTGTCTATAGCAGGGGTCGAAGGAGAATAACTCCCATACTAAAATTGAATGGGCAAAATTTATTATTATCAGACTGTACTAAATACTTAGGTATGTGGTTGGACAGAGGTTTACGATGGGGTAAGCACATTAACGAAGCTATTGAAAAATGTTCCAAATATTTAAATATTTTAAAAGTACTAGCTGGTAGCGCATGGGGGGTGCACACAAAACATTTGCGTAGGTTATATATTAATTTGATAAAAAGTCGAATAGATTACGGATCATTCATCTTTGACTGTTGTGCAAAAACACATTTATTAAAACTTGACAGATTGCAAAACCAGGCCTTAAGAATTATAGGGGGTTTTATTAAAAGTTCACCGATCCATGTTATGGAAAGTGAGTTAAATTTAATGCCATTGTTTCTGAGAAGGCAATTCTTGGCTTATAAATATAGTCTGAAAGCGGCTTCTTGGGATAGTAATCAAATTGTCGACCTAATATCAAATTTAAACGTCCTGTCTACTGATAGATATTGGGCGAATAAAAGAAAACCGCTGCTTATTAAGACTTTTAGTGTTGTGAGCTTCATGGTATGTTTTCCTTGGATGGTTGGGTAACAGATATAGAAACTAAAAACTATTTTAAATTAAACCTGGAATGTATAAAATCCTCAAAAACAAATTATGAGCCTAATTTTTTGTTGAATAACATAGTGTCAGAATTAAACAGTACATACAGCGAGTGGCATAAGATATTTACGGATGGGTCTAAAAGTGAATGTGATTTGGGAGCTGGTTTTTATGATCAAAATTTGGAATATGCGGCTGGTTTTAAAGTTAACTATGAGGCATGCATAATGTCGCTGGAGCTGATTGCAATATTTCAGGCATTATCTTATGTAAAAAACCTAAATCTAAATTTAAACAAAATTGTTATTTTTTCGGACAGTAAGAGTGCGCTGCAGCATATGGCTCGATGCGCTTCTGGCTTCAGAGGTGCTTTGATAGCCTATGAAATCTTAAAAACTATTATTTCCTTAAATAAAAGTGAAAAAGATGTAAGGATGCAATGGGTTCCAGCACATATTGGTCTTAAGGGAAACGAACAGGCAGACCGAATAGCTAAACTGGCAGCTGTAAATGGAAGCGGTCTAAATTATCTACCTGATGACTGGGAATTAGTGTATAAATTTAAAAAATGCTGCTATAATGACTGGGTTACTTATTTTAACGATAGATCTAAGGAAAAAGGTATCTGGTACAAAACCATTCAGGCAATGCCTCCTCAGGTCGCATGGTTTGATGACGCTCGATTAAGCAGACACTATGTGAAACTAGCTCTTAGAATTAGATCTGGTCACTATCCATCAGCAAAATTTGCACATTTAATGAAAAAAACTGACTCACCTAATTGTTCTGTTTGTAATAAAATAGAAGATGTGCAACACTTGCTGATGGATTGTGACAGGAATAAAAATGAACGCGAGGCTTTGCTCAAAGAACTAAATATAAATTTATTAGATGTGGGTTTAATACAAAACATAATGAGTTATCCAAGGTCAGAAGCAGCTAAAAAATTGTGTCACCTGATTACAGTAGTTCAGCAATGATTTAATATACCAGACTGTTTTAACAATAATTATTTGTGTTTACCATGTATCAAGGTACAATGGGGTTGGCATATCCTTACTGGATCAAAACCCCGAATCAAATAAAGATTCAAAATAATAATAATAATAATAATCTTCATTTAAGGTAAGAGAGTGAACTATTAGCCAGTGACAAATGGTGTTAAATCCTTCCTGTGCAAGATTAAAAAGTTCATTCCATGAATCTGCGTAAAAGGTAAGAGCTGTGTTATCTGCATAAGCCGAGATGCGGCAGTTTTTATGTTAAGTAAGCAGAGCTCATTGATATAGCAGATAAAGAGTGTTGAGCCGAGAATACTACCTTGTGGCACCCCAAATGCAATTGGCAATTCGTCACTAATGTTGTCACCGATTTTCACGCATTGGGTTCTATTGTGTAGATAATTGGACAACAATGCCAGTGGGATGCCTCTTCTGCCATGAGCCTCCAGTGTCTCCACAAGGCAGGGGACAAAAAATATGACAATCTTACCTTAAGTTACCTATTTTACATTTAGTTATATATTAATTAATACTTTAACTAACTTAACACTAAAGTATACATACAAATACACAATAAGTATACATGCATATTCAGATTCTTCTCAAATTTTCATTATTGATAGTATTAATAATACTAATGATAGTATTTAAGTTTTTTGTTTAAGAAATGGTATAAGTTTAGTAATATGAAAGAGATTTGACTCAGATTTTTTATGACCTGTATCAATTTTATAAATTGAATTAGATATTTCTTCAATAATTTTAAATGGACCAATCTTTAGTTCATCTAATTTACGTCTATTCAGTTTGTTACCATTTTCTACATAAACCAAATCCCCTGCGCTGAAATCAAAGTATGTCCTATTCTTATCAAATCTTTGTTTATTACAGTTATGTGATTTTAATGAATTTTCAAATGCTATTTTTTTATCTCTGATCCACTCTACTTCTGTTTTATTTATTTTTAATTCATTTGGTAAAAAAGAAACATCTGTACCATTTAATAAATATTTAGGTGCAAACCCTGTAACTGTATGTTCAGTATTATTATATTTATCTACGCAGTTATGAGCAATGGTTGTCCATGCTTTTTTATTATTATTGTTTTCGTTTAATTTACATCTTATTTTGTTTACAAGAGTTTGGTTAAGTCGTTCATTTAATCCGTTAGAAAATGGGGCATTTACGGCAGTAAAAATTATTGGTATTGATTTTCTATTCAAAAATGATTTAAATTCTTTTGAGTTGATTCCTGGGTACTGATCAGTGAGTACCATCCCAATAGTATAAGACTCTACTACCTTATTGAGTAGTTTTACAAAATCATTAGCATTTTGTGTCTTTGAAGTAACAATGTATACATATCGGGTAAAGTGGTCCACTAAAAGGTGTAGATACTTTTTTGTTGATCGTGAGCCTCCAAAACCTCCAATTGTATCTATCGAGACAATTTCAAAAAGTTTTATGGCAGGACCTAACTGGGACATTAGACCAAATTTAGCATGCCCCCTGTTCTTGTTTTTTATACATATTTCACAGCTTTGACAATGTTTTTTTATGTTTGTTGTTAAGTTTTTTGCTGTGTATAATTTACTCATTTTGTTTTGCGATACGCTCGCTGCTGTGAAGAACCGACAGACGAGCCTACCCTAAATAAGAGATCGCGTTAATTCCCGTTAAATAATATTAATTATCATGGAACGCGAAAGTTTAAAAGTTATGTATCACTTAGGTATTAAGCAAATGCAAAACAAAATTAGTAAATTATACACAGCAAAAAACTTAACAACAAACATAAAAAAACATTGTCAAAGCTGTGAAATATGTATAAAAAACAAGAACAGGGGGCATGCTAAATTTGGTCTAATGTCCCAGTTAGGTCCTGCCATAAAACTTTTTGAAATTGTCTCGATAGATACAATTGGAGGTTTTGGAGGCTCACGATCAACAAAAAAGTATCTACACCTTTTAGTGGACCACTTTACCCGATATGTATACATTGTTACTTCAAAGACACAAAATGCTAATGATTTTGTAAAACTACTCAATAAGGTAGTAGAGTCTTATACTATTGGGATGGTACTCACTGATCAGTACCCAGGAATCAACTCAAAAGAATTTAAATCATTTTTGAATAGAAAATCAATACCAATAATTTTTACTGCCGTAAATGCCCCATTTTCTAACGGATTAAATGAACGACTTAACCAAACTCTTGTAAACAAAATAAGATGTAAATTAAACGAAAACAATAATAATAAAAAAGCATGGACAACCATTGCTCATAACTGCGTAGATAAATATAATAATACTGAACATACAGTTACAGGGTTTGCACCTAAATATTTATTAAATGGTACAGATGTTTCTTTTTTACCAAATGAATTAAAAATAAATAAAACAGAAGTAGAGTGGATCAGAGATAAAAAAATAGCATTTGAAAATTCATTAAAATCACATAACTGTAATAAACAAAGATTTGATAAGAATAGGACATACTTTGATTTCAGCGCAGGGGATTTGGTTTATGTAGAAAATGGTAACAAACTGAATAGACGTAAATTAGATGAACTAAAGATTGGTCCATTTAAAATTATTGAAGAAATATCTAATTCAATTTATAAAATTGATACAGGTCATAAAAAATCTGAGTCAAATCTCTTTCATATTACTAAACTTATACCATTTCTTAAACAAAAAACTTAAATACTATCATTAGTATTATTAATACTATCAATAATGAAAATTTGAGAAGAATCTGAATATGCATGTATACTTATTGTGTATTTGTATGTATACTTTAGTGTTAAGTTAGTTAAAGTATTAATTAATATATAACTAAATGTAAAATAGGTAACTTAAGGTAAGATTGTCATATTTTTTGTCCCCTGCCTTGTGGAGACACTGGAGGCTCATGGCAGAAGAGGCATCCCACTGGCATTGTTGTCCAATTATCTACACAATAGAACCCAATGCGTGAAAATCGGTGACAACATTAGTGACGAATTGCCAATTGCATTTGGGGTGCCACAAGGTAGTATTCTCGGCTCAACACTCTTTATCTGCTATATCAATGAGCTCTGCTTACTTAACATAAAAACTGCCGCATCTCGGCTTATGCAGATAACACAGCTCTTACCTTTTACGCAGATTCATGGAATGAACTTTTTAATCTTGCACAGGAAGGATTTAACACCATTTGTCACTGGCTAATAGTTCACTCTCTTACCTTAAATGAAGATTATTATTATTATTATTATTTTGAATCTTTATTTGATTCGGGGTTTTGATCCAGTAAGGATATGCCAACCCCATTGTACCTTGATACATGGTAAACACAAATAATTATTGTTAAAACAGTCTGGTATATTAAATCATTGCTGAACTACTGTAATCAGGTGACACAATTTTTTAGCTGCTTCTGACCTTGGATAACTCATTATGTTTTGTATTAAACCCACATCTAATAAATTTATATTTAGTTCTTTGAGCAAAGCCTCGCGTTCATTTTTATTCCTGTCACAATCCATCAGCAAGTGTTGCACATCTTCTATTTTATTACAAACAGAACAATTAGGTGAGTCAGTTTTTTTCATTAAATGTGCAAATTTTGCTGATGGATAGTGACCAGATCTAATTCTAAGAGCTAGTTTCACATAGTGTCTGCTTAATCGAGCGTCATCAAACCATGCGACCTGAGGAGGCATTGCCTGAATGGTTTTGTACCAGATACCTTTTTCCTTAGATCTATCGTTAAAATAAGTAACCCAGTCATTATAGCAGCATTTTTTAAATTTATACACTAATTCCCAGTCATCAGGTAGATAATTTAGACCGCTTCCATTTACAGCTGCCAGTTTAGCTATTCGGTCTGCCTGTTCGTTTCCCTTAAGACCAATATGTGCTGGAACCCATTGCATCCTTACATCTTTTTCACTTTTATTTAAGGAAATAATAGTTTTTAAGATTTCATAGGCTATCAAAGCACCTCTGAAGCCAGAAGCGCATCGAGCCATATGCTGCAGCGCACTCTTACTGTCCGAAAAAATAACAATTTTGTTTAAATTTAGATTTAGGTTTTTTACATAAGATAATGCCTGAAATATTGCAATCAGCTCCAGCGACATTATGCATGCCTCATAGTTAACTTTAAAACCAGCCGCATATTCCAAATTTTGATCATAAAAACCAGCTCCCAAATCACATTCACTTTTAGACCCATCCGTAAATATCTTATGCCACTCGCTGTATGTACTGTTTAATTCTGACACTATGTTATTCAACAAAAAATTAGGCTCATAATTTGTTTTTGAGGATTTTATACATTCCAGGTTTAATTTAAAATAGTTTTTAGTTTCTATATCTGTTACCCAACCATCCAAGGAAAACATACCATGAAGCTCACAACACTAAAAGTCTTAATAAGCAGCGGTTTTCTTTTATTCGCCCAATATCTATCAGTAGACAGGACGTTTAAATTTGATATTAGGTCGACAATTTGATTACTATCCCAAGAAGCCGCTTTCAGACTATATTTATAAGCCAAGAATTGCCTTCTCAGAAACAATGGCATTAAATTTAACTCACTTTCCATAACATGGATCGGTGAACTTTTAATAAAACCCCCTATAATTCTTAAGGCCTGGTTTTGCAATCTGTCAAGTTTTAATAAATGCAAAACCAAAACCTCCAATTGTATCTATCGAGACAATTTCAAAAAGTTTTATGGCAGGACCTAACTGGGACATTAGACCAAATTTAGCATGCCCCCTGTTCTTGTTTTTTATACATATTTCACAGCTTTGACAATGTTTTTTTATGTTTGTTGTTAAGTTTTTTGCTGTGTATAATTTACTAATTTTGTTTTGCATTTGCTTAATACCTAAGTGATACATAACTTTTAAACTTTCGCGTTCCATGATAATTAATATTATTTAACGGGAATTAACGCGATCTCTTATTTAGGGTAGGCTCGTCTGTCGGTTCTTCACAGCAGCGATATGCTCGCTGCTGTGAAGAACCGACAGACGAGCAAATCAGCGATTGCAGAACATGCACTCGATGCAGGCATCAACCACTGGATTGAATTTCACCGCACGCAAGTCCTCTCCACCGAACGTCACTTTTACTCAAGAGTTGTACGTGAAGCGATTGAGATTAAAAAGCATAAAACTTTCAATAGGGAAGATGGTTTTAAATTATCTACAGCGTGGAATCCAGTGTTAAAAAACATACCACCTCGCTTTTCTGCGCAATCGGTTAAACACCAGAACAGGGACTCATCGGTTTGCTTACAGAATAGGGACACTGTTAGTGTGGTATGTGACGGTACATGGCGACACAAAAACAATATCGAAAATGTGCGGGTAGATGAAGAGCCTTCTACTTCACGGATTCGACGACGGAGGGCGTGCGCCGATGAGCCAGTCAGCCTGTGACCACGGCCGGTGCAACCTGGTCGAAACGTCAGGCAAACCAGAGGTATGTAATACCCTAAATAAGAGATCGCGTTAATTATCGTTAAATAATATTAATTAAGTGATACATGTTTTCATGTACATGTTTAATGAGCTTTTTACTATAATCTTCAGATAAAATAATTTTTTAAAGTTTTTATAGTATACATTATGTTTTAGTATCAAATTTGATTTATTTTTTTGTATGTCTAAATTGTTTTCTTGGTCTGTAATAATATCATTAAATTTTATCATGTTTACAATTTTCAATTGTTCATCTGTACTCTCATTTGCATCTAATACTGGGTTCCTATTCAAACAGTCTGCTTCAACATTTTGTTTACCAGGTACATATTTGATTACAAAATCATATTGTGATAAATAATATGTTAAATCCCCTAGTTCATCGTCTGTCCTAGATTTAATATTTAAATTTTCTAGTGGTTTATGGTCAGAATATACAGTGAATGTTTTACCTATAAGCCAATATTGCCAGTATCTTATAGCTTCCTTTATTGCTAAGCATTCTAAATAAATTGCCTTCTTTTTCTTTTGAGCTTGGTTTAGTTTTTTTGAGAAGTATGCTACTGGTTTATCTACTCTATTTGGCTGTGTTTGTTTTAAGACTGCTCCAATACCTTCTAAAGATGCATCTGTATGAATTTTTATAGGCAAATTTTGATCAAAAATTTCTAAGATTGGTTGTGAGCATAATAAATCTTTTATAATTTCAAAAGATTTTTGACAATCCGCAGACCATACAAATTTAGTATTTTTTCGGAGTAAATTATGAAGAGGTTCTAAAATTATCGCACTTTTTGGCAAATATTCATGATAAAAATTAACTTTACCAAGAAACTGTCTAACATTTTTCTGAGTCTTAGGTATTGGGAAATCTTTAATTGAAATTAAATTGTCCCTCACGGGTTGTACTGTGTTATTATGTATTATATGACCAAGATATTTAACAGAATCTGAAGCAAATGTACATTTTGTGAATTTTAATCTAAAACCCTCTTTTTTAATAGCTTCTAATAATTGTGATAAATGGTTTATGTGTTCAGAAAAGGATTTTGAGTGTATCAGTATATCGTCTATAAAATTAACTGCAAAGTCAGTAAGCTTATATTTTCTAAGAATGTTACCTAGTATCCTTTGAAAAATGGCTGGAGAGGTCTTCAACCCAAACGGCAAACACGTCCATTGGTAATGGCCCTCCTGCGTCATGAAGGCTGTCTTCTTTCTGTCTTCAATTCTGAGCGGGATGGACCAGAATGCAGAATTTATGTCTAGTGTTGTAAAATAAGTTGAATTTCTAGTCTTCATCATCAAATCTTCAATAAGTGGAAACGGTTGAGCTTGTGGTACCACAATTTTATTTAGATCTCTGAAATCAATACATAGTCTTGACTTTTTGTTATCTTCTTTTTTGAAAGCTAACGTCACAGGAGCTGCAAATGGACTATATGATTCTTCTATAAGATTTTTATCAAGTAATTTTGTTATTTGTTCTTCTATTTCCTTTTTATCGTCAATCGAACATCTATACGGTCTCTTGAAACAATATTTATCAATGAGTAGATCAATCCGTGCTTCATATTCTTTTACTGTGCCAATATCATATTTGTCTTTAGCAAAAATTGATTTGTATGCATTTATTAAATTATATATTTCTGTCTTTTGCTGAGTATTCAAGTTATCCATATTTATTTTGAAATCTTCGTCTTGTATATGTTCATTAAAGTTTATTGAACATTGTTTTTTCCTACTATTCTCTTCTTTACTAGTAATATTTGTGTTGTTATCTCTTTTTTCTTCTCTTCTTTGACTTATTTGTAAATACTCATCTTGTACCAGTTTAAATTTTTTTATAATATCTAATCCGATTAGAAAGTCATATTTAAATTGTTCTCCATCAATTATATGGACATCGGCTTTATCTTCAATATCAAATATTTTCATTTTTATAGTTGTCAAACCTATTTTCTTTTTAACACCATTAATTGTTATTAGGTTATCTGTTTTTGTATCAAGCTCTCTATCTTTTCTGTCTTATTAATTTTGAATTGTTTATTGAAACATTTGAGCCTGAATCATATACTCTAAATATCTCTACTTGTTCATTTAATAGTAGTTTGACTTTTATTAATGGTGTCATTATTAGTTTTTTGAGTTATTATTATTAAGTTCAACATCAATCACTGAATTGTTTACTGTTTTATTGTAGTTTTTCTTTTGATAATTTTCATCTGTAAGTTTGAACCAACACTTTTCTTCAGGATGGAACCGAATACCTTTATTTTAAATTTCACAAGTCTTACAAGGTTTATTTTTATCAATGTTTCCTTTAGAATCAGAGGCATTTTGTTTAGGGATGTAGAAATTCCTTTTGTTTACTGCATATTCATGTTTTCCAATTTCATTATACAAGTTTGCTGTTGTTCTTACTGATCCTTTATCAATTTTTTGTATTATATAATTTGCTAGTCCCATTACTATAAGATTTATCATTGTTTGTGTATCAATATGCTTGTTAACTTCTAATAGCAGTTTTTCTTTTTTTGTAGCATATTCAAGTAATGATCCACTTTGAAATCTAAATTTAAATCGCCGGCTCCGGAGAATAAAATGACAACTGACATTACAATAGTTTTAGTGTTATGTCATATTTGGAGTCTACAGAGCCCAATACATCCATTCAATTTTTTTCGTAATTTTTCTATCGTTATTCACAAAGTTATAAAATATTACAATATTATTCGTCCAATTTTCTGAGGCGCACATTAACGCGAATAAGATTACCAGACACTATTGATATAATTGTTTCATTAAACAATAAATAGCAATAGCTTTTACACTTATATTCTCGTGCAAGAAATCAACGATAAAATTATAAACGCCAATATCATTTTATTCTCGTTCAAAAGCTTTTAAGTGCAGCGACTAACATTACCTTAGTGAACATAGTGATTCAAATATTATAGAGTGATGACACTATACACCATCTCGCCTAAATACTCGCACATGCCAATGTTTGTTTACTTGATTACTGTCTCTTAAAACTTCGTTGCATGAGTATCATGATTCCGTTTTTAAAAGATTTCAAGATAATAAAAGTAATTATCGTGCGTAAGTGTGATTGTATTAAGACAATTAAAATTATCTTAAAGTTGGCTGTATAATAATCAGAAAACAGTTTCCTCGTCATAATATAGGTATTTTAATATGAATCAAAGGAATTCGAGGATTAATATTATTATGAGAAAGCTCGCGGATCTGAACCATTGTAACGACGGTAAGTACTGTGGTTTACTTCTTATTACTTTGATTTCATTAAAAATTTATAATTAATCTCTGTATTGGGGAGACTTGACTGCCTCGGATTTGCAGTAGTAGCGTATGCGACTGCTGTTCTGAGGTATTGGGGTCTATTCCCGGGTCGGACCAAATGTTTGCATGACCTGCTTGAGAGCTATGAGTGCTTGAGAGATATGTATTATCATGTCTGCAAAATTAAAATAATATTATTATTTTCACATAATTTACTACCTGAAAATACAAATAAAGAAGAAACAACGAAGCATCATCATGAATATGGTTTACGTGGTAGGTACCTAAATGTGTTTTTATACTCGTATTCATTTAATTTTTAGCAGTTAAGAACGTCACGTTGCACCGAAAGTTCGAGGAAGCAGCTTCTTCTGTGGTTCCCGTTAGCTTCAACGTGGGTTAAGAGTTGCCATCCTCCAACTCACGACTACTGAGCCCCCTCCGCCAGGTCAAGGTAAAAACCCGCAGGTCTACTGGAGGAAGTAAATTTGAACTACAGCGTAACTTTTTTGACCTGCTGAACCAGTTTGGCCTATCATAGTTTGAGGTAGTTTTATGAGATATTCGATGATTTTTTTCTTATCTTGTCTTACAGAATCAACAAAAAAACAATATTGTGAAAATAACGATAAAGAAGTTAATGAAGACTTTTCTCCAGATGTTTCTGAATATGTGCCAAGCCCAAACCGGTTTATTAAAACACCATCAAGTATTGGTGGAGACTCTGATTACATAAAAGCAGCCACTCATGATATTTCCAAAATGGCTTCAACCATTTCAAATATTTCTTTCATTTTAAATTCAGTTTTTCGCATCAGACAGTTTATACGGCGTTAGAAAAAGTCAAATCTGACAAAGGTTTAGTTGATCACAGAGGGCACCATAATAACAGGCCACGTAAAATTCATGACATTCAATTGTTCCCTGTAGTCGAGTCACATTATGTAAGAAAAGATTCTGCCAGACAATATCTATCAGAGCTACTTAATGTGAGTAAAATGTACCGTCTATATCAAAGTCGGTTCCAAGAGGGAAATTATGACTGCCCGATAGCTTCTAAACGGCAATATGAAAACATTTTTAACACCAAGTTCAATTATTCATTTCTTAAACCAAAAAAAGACCAATGCTCATCTTGCACTCTTTACAGAGAAGCTGATTCTGTTCGATAAGCGACATTGCAAGATAAGTATGACAAACACCAAAGAAGCAAAGATCGAGTACGTCAAATTTAAATAGAAGAATAGGAATCCATTGATCCTTCACATACAACCATAGCAATCTTCGATTTAGAGAAGGCGATTCCATGCACTCTAATATTGAACGTGAATTAAAACACAGGGTCGTATATACACCGAACAGATTTATGCTATCACTATGAATGCTAAAATCAACGGCGAGAAATAAATTGTGAAGGAAATGTTACAAAATGAGTTCTTTAACATAAAGGATTTGATAAAAAACAAGAACTGGGTCCATCATGAAGAAGGTCAGAAAATAATGTGGTCAAAGGTAATGGAAGTAAACGTTTTAAATTCACAGCCATCTATTCTACGGTTTAAATATGATTTTGATGCTGAGTATTCTCAACTTAATGTCGAACAATGTCAAAACAAGAATGTCAAACAAGCTAGAAGCAAGAGAGGTATGAAACAGACAGCGCCTATTACACCAGGTTCTGTCAGTGATTTTCAGTTGAATGTGGCTTATAGGGAACCTTTGCCACCAAGTAAGGCTTTACACGATGACCTTATGAGCTTGTGTAGATCAGAAGCGATCCCAGTTTTTTACCATGCTTTCTACGAATCTCTGACTTATGAAAGGAGTAATTCTGAAAGCCATTTATTGATAATGAAAATCAGGACGACTAATTTCTTTTAAAAAAAATTCTTGTGCATTTAAAGTTAAGTAAAATCTGATTAACATAACTTTATTTTATTTGCTTAACCAGAATAATAGCCCTAAGTTTTATTGTCTCATTATTGATATCCCGTATGAACGAGAATAAAATGGTAAGATACTATATTTTTCCATAATTTAGCGCTGTCAAATAACTGAATATCAGTGTAATAGGATATTACAATATTCAATTTGTAATAAAATGACGAGAACAAAATGATAAGTGTGTAATACTAAATTACGCTAACTTTATCTTTTTACTAACTTCTTAAATTTTGAATATCTTGAATTTGATTGATCCAATTAAAGGCTTGTTAAAATAGTTTAAAAGCTTCTAAAATTAGCTTTCATTTGAGTCCTTTTTGGATTATCTAAGTCTATTATCAGACAAGTTATAGACAAAAACTGGTTTTTTATTTTTCCTGAAAAGTTAAGTTTTTGCGATTACCATTTTATTCTCCGGGGCCGGCGAAATGCATATTTAATTTGTGACCAACCTATATTTCCATATATTTCACAAAAGTTAGCCTTCCATAGTGACCACTCAGAGTTCACCGTTAATTTAATTAACATACTTCCATACCAATCTAAGCACTGTTTTTCTAAGAGATGTTTTAAAATTTCAATTTTCTCTTCATTTTGTACAATCTCGAATCTCTCACATTCACTTTCAAATTCAATGATCCATTGGTTAGCATTAGATGTTTTATTTGAAAATTTTTCCAACAAAAACCTCTCTGCAATTTTACTTATTTTTTTTTTCTCTGGAACGTTGATTTTTGTGTTATTTTGTGAAAACATTGTGCCTTCTGTAATTTCATCTAAATATTGGTAACCATATTGTATATTTTCGCCCGCATCTAGATATACATTCTTCAGTTCTTTACTTAGAGGAATCCATACTGCGCGTGTTTGATGTCTTTTTTTCAGCGAATTTTTTACCTTCGCATAAACGTCTGTAGACGCTAAAGCAGTGTGCTTACTTGCAGGTTTTAGATCATCTGGGACCTCATACATGCGTCCGTCCGGTGTGCCAATTGAGGTTATGCAAATTACGTTAGATTTCCCATCCGCTGCCGCCAATGAAGCAAATTTAAATAGCAATTTCTCATTATTTTCTTAACTAAAATCGTCGTTTTATATTGTAATTTTATGGGAATGAAGAACAAATAATATCCACGTGTTGCTCTGTAAAACAAAGTTTTTTATTTAACGTAAATCGTTATAACATCTACGCATCTATTGCAAATATCTTTAATCTTACCTGTAAAACAAAGAAACGGCGATTAAAGTATATTATTTTAATTCTAAATTCCCTTTATATTTTGTAGTTTTATTTCCAATTTTGTTAGTCACTCTTTTTAAGCGCTGTTTTCTCACAATATTGCCAGCATAATAAAATTCTTCACTTAGATGACATTGTAGACAATAAATTAAAGAATATATATTTTCTTTACATATATTTAGTATTCTATTAATTTTATTGTATAAAAAGGTCCTAAAAATAAATAAAATCTATTAACAAATGTTTGACTAGCTTGAGGCCTGCTACACACTATGTCCTTCCTTCTTTTATTTGATTGTATAGATGATGGTTATAGGGAAGTTCAGTATGCTGTTTTAGAATGCTGTGCAATATATTACTAATCCATCGTTTTTGTTCAATATTATATAATTCTTATGCAGTAGGTAACCCTTAAGTGATGGTAAATGCGGATGCTGATTAGACAACCAACACTCTGTCAAGATGATAATATCACAGTTTATATCAAGAGTATGTAACAATACCTGTATAAAAACACCAATTCTCCAAGACTAAGATAATTTATTCAAATCAAAAACTAAATATAACATCGACGCGGTAACGAAACCATACCGTGATTTAGGCAAAAGGTACAACGCCATCTATTGAGAGTACATGCAAAATTTGTAACAACATCTTGGCATTATACATTCCGCCCACCATGGACACAATGTCCATCGTTCCCGCCCACCATGAATCAATCTCGTTTTAATCACTAATTAATGGACTGTATAGGTATGTTGATATTGATAAGATATCTATGTGAAAAGGTATATTCATGGTGAGTGTGAACGCTATGCTGTAATCAATCTTATCTTATTACTTAAATACTTTTCAAATATTAATCTAGTCTATTGATAAGCAACTATTCAACAAATTATGTTCAAACTGTTCAAAGACATCTCCCGCATTAGTAATATATTATATCCTATGGGGACCTTACAACACAACAATTACATGAAACACAGTTCAAAACAAATAAACACATAACAATAATCATTGAGCGATTGGTAAAATACACAGTTTAGTAACAGGTCTTTTAAAAGTTGCACCTTTACATTTAATAGTCACAACCCTAGTAATATTGTCCAATCCCGGATGTTTCTCACAAACGATACCTAAGAGCCATTGTGCTGGAGGAAGGTTATCTTCTTTTATAAGTACTACAGCACCCACATCTGGTTCGGGTGTTTTATTTGCCCATTTGTACCGATGTAGGAACTGAGTTAAATACTCGCTAGACCATCGACGCCAGAAATGTTGGAGCATTTTCTGCGTCAACTGCCAACGTTTCAGAGAAGAAATGGATGATGTCTCATAGTTGTTTTCCGGTGCAAGTATCAATGGTTCACCTACTAAAAAATGGCCCGGGGTTAAAGGATTAGGATCCTGCGAATTACTGCTTATCTGAGACAGAGGCCTAGAATTTAAACAAGCTTCTATTTGGTATAGCAAGGTGGAAAGTTCTTCAAAGGTAAGAGTAGCATTACCTACAACGCGACGAAGGTGGTGTTTTGCGGATTTTATTCCAGCTTCCCACAGTCCACCAAAATGTGGAGCATGAGGTGGAATAAAATGCCAGGTCGTACCGTTATTAGCCAAACATTTAGCGATATCCATCGTCAAAGTTGACCTCTCTTGTGTAAATAAGATTTTTAGTTCTCGTGCGGCACCAATAAAATTCGTCCCATTGTCGCTTAATAGGTCTGCACAATGGCCACGTCTTGCAACAAATCGTTTGAAGGCTGCTAGAAACCCGGTTGAGGTAAGATCGCTCACTGCTTCCAAGTGTATGGCTCTTGTTGCCATACACACAAACAGACAAATGTATCCTTTATAGGACTTGTGACCTCTTCCTTTAGAGGTTCTTATCTGTATGGGTCCAGCATAATCTACACCACTTTGGTAAAAGGGTCGAATCGGAGTTACTCGAGCTGGAGGCAATTGCCCCATTAACTGATTTCTTGTTTCTGCAGAATGACGTACACATACAACACACTTGCGAACAAACAGTTTTACTTGATTTTTTACGTTTAAGATCCAGTATTTGGATCGTAGATAGTTTACCATCAGTTGTGGGCCACCATGCAAAGTACTTTGATGAGCTTCGTCGATAATTAAATCAGTCAGGTGAGATTTTGCAGGTATAATTATTGGATGTTTTGTTTCGGTATTAATATTAGACCTTTCTAGGCGACCGCCCACCCTCAAAATACCTGAATCATCAAGAAATGGGTTCAATGAGGTAAGTTTACTTTTATTATCTACCATTTTCCCTTTCTTAATGTGTTTGATTTCTTGCATAAAACTCCTTGCTTGACATTGTTTGATACAAATGTGAAGAGCACCGTTTAGTTCAGCGCTAGTTAACCATGTTGGTACTCCGGTTGTTTGTATTTTTCTGGAATGCTTAATGAATCTCATGCAATAAGCTAACACCCTCATCATTCTCCGTAGTGAAGAAAATCTGAGACACAAATCAAACTCTTTGATTTCAATTAAATTGAATACCTTTTTCCTTTCTTCTAAGTGAGTCTCAGAAGTACAACCACTGACAAAATTAAAACTTTTATTTTGCAACCATAATGGGCCTTTTTTCCACAGCTGCATAGCGGAAAGTTCTGATGGCTTTACGCCCCGCGAAGCACAGTCTGCTGGGTTATCAGCCGAAACTACGTGTGCCCACTGATTCCTATCTAAGATATTTAGAATTTCTGATACCCGGTTTGCTATAAATGTTTTCCACCGACTTGGGTGGCTACTCAGCCAAGCCAGTACTACTGTTGAATCTGTCCAAGCTCGAATATTCATCTTAGAGATATTCAAGACCAGTGATACTTCGTGCAACAATTTAGCCAATAAAACAGCTCCACACAACTCAAGTCTAGGGATTGAAACTTGTTTTATGGGTGCTACTCTAGTTTTGGATGTTATTAGATGTACATGAACATTGTCTGATTTATCTACGACACGCATATAAACTACAGCAGCATACGCAAGGTTAGATGCATCACTAAACCCATGTAATTCAACAGTATCATGTTCGTCAATAGTGTGAATCCAGCGCGAAAGTTGGAATTGGGTAAGTTCGGTGAGTTCAGTGCGGTAAGTAATCCATTCATCCAACAGGTTTGGTGGTAGTTCGTCATCCCATTCTATACCAGAGAGCCATAATCGTTGTATCATTATTTTTGCATTTACAATTGCTGGTGATATCCAACCCATTGGGTCAAATAAACTTGCAATGTCTGACACGACTCTTCTTTTTGTTACAGGTTTACTAATAGGTGGTAGCTGTACAGAATACTCGAAACAATCAGTACACCGGTTCCAGTTTAGTCCCAATATTCTTATTGTTTCATCTCTTTTCAATTCTAAATAATTTTCTGTTTCATTTTTTTCGCTCATTTCTTGAATTAGTTGTTCGTCATTGCTTGACCATTTCTGAAGTTTGAAACCTCCTCTACTAAGCATTGTGTTCAGTTCTTTAATTATCAATTTTCCTTCATCCGCTGTTTTACAACCCGTGAGAAGATCGTCGACATAAAACTCGTTTAATACTCTTTCAGCTGCTAATGGTAATTGCCGACCTTCATCATATGCCAACTGGTGAAGAGTTCTTATAGCTAAGTATGGGGCGGGAGCAGTTCCAAAAGTAACTCTGACCAAACGCAAGTGTTGTAACTCACCCGAAGCTTCAGATCGCCACAAGACACGTTGAAAGTCTGCGTCGGCATCCGACACCCGCACCTGTCTGTACATCTTTACTATGTCGGCTACCAAGCATATAGGATGACGTCGCCATCTCATTAGAAGATGTCTTAAGTCCGCTTGTATAGTGGGACCGACCATAAGATCGCTGTTAAGTGATGCACCATTACAATCGCGACTGGACGCGTTAAAAACTATTCTAAATTTAGTAGTTGTCTTATCAGTCCTGATCACCTCGTGATAAGGTAAATAAACCGCGTCTGGTTTATCAATCTCCTTTTGAGGAATAACTTGCATATGACCAAGCTTCAAATACTCTGATATAACTTCGGTGTACTGACGTTTTAATTCAGGGGCTCTTTTGAATCGATTCTCCAGCGAAGAAAACCGTCTTGTTGCGATTTCACGTGAATTTCCATACTTGCATCTTGGGTCAGCATCTTTGAAAGGTAATGTTGTGATATATCTACCATCAGAATCACGTTTGGTTGTTTCTTGATATATGTCTTCACATCTTTGCTCTTCAGGGGTAAATTGAGGTTTATTTAGGTTCAAGTTATCTGACTCCAGTTCCCAAAACTTCTTTAGATCAAATTCTTCGTTTTTTACATTTACATGCATGGTTATGATGGAACTATGAGTCTTTACGAAAGGGGTTGTATTATTGCCACTACTAACTTTTCCAGACAAAATCCAACCTAGTTTGGTGTTTTGTGCTATTGGTGTTCCTGGAGGCCCTGTTATTAAACCTTCAGCCAAAATTTGACAATAGATTTCAGCACCTAGTACCAAATCAATCTTGTTTGGTATGTTAAAATTTGGATCTGCTAACTCGACTTTCGGTAGATTAGGCCACATCTGCACTGTAACCTTTCTTTCAGGAAGAAACGTGGTTAACTTTTTAAGAACATGGGCCTTTATCGTAATGGTAAATTTCGGATTTCGAATAGATTTCAGTTTCACATTAACTATATGTTTTGAATTGAGTGAAGTGCTCTCCTCACCCCCTATTCCAGATATAACACAGCTGCTTTGAATTTTCCTAAGCCCAAGCAATTGAGCTGCAGACTCCGTAATAAACGAAGCCTGTGATCCCTGGTCCAATAAAGACCTTAGCGTTAAATACGATCCTGTGTTAATCTCCGCATTTACCAAAGCGGTTGCTAAAATAACCTGACAGTTACTACTCGAAAAACAACTAGTTGCACCCCCCATTTCGATCTCGTCTTGAAGTGTTGCTGCCGTTGCAACAACCTTGGTGTTATCAACTGACTGTTGTGTTGTTTCATTAGTATCAGTTGATTGGTTAATATTGACTGAGTGCAGCAGAGAATGATGTTTCTTTTTGCAAATTCTGCATCTTGTGGGTAAACGACACGCTGCTACTGAATGGTTTGCACCTAAACAGTTATAACATAGCCCGGAGGTTTGAACAAAATTACGGCGAGTTGATAGGTCTTTTTTAGCGAATTGTTTACAATTTCCTAGTTTATGGTTGGTTTCAGAGCAATAGATACAAACAAATTTTGTTTCAGCAGTATTATTAAAAACATGATGTGACTTGGTGACTTTTACAATGTTGGTACTTAAAAATTCGAGAGACCTAAATCTATGCTCTAAAAACTCTAAAAATTGGCTTAACTTTGGAAGTTCTTCTGTTAAGCTACAGTTTTTTGCTTCCCAGTGTTTACGAGATTCACTATCTAGCTTTTGACATAGAATGTATATGATAATTATGTCCCAGTTTTCTATATTTATTCCTAGATTTTTTAGAGCATTTAAACATTCGGTGGAAGTGTCAAGAAGTTCTTTTATACATTTTGAGGATTCATTAGTTATCATTTTTTGGTTGAAAAACCGTTTAAAGATGCAGTTTGTTATAAATTTTTTATTATTAAATCTATGTTCTAATGTATTCCAGCACGTGAGATAATTATCACTAGTAACAGGTAAATGGCGCAACAGCTGCTCAGCTTCTCCCGTAAGATAGCTCTTTAAGTAATGTAACTTCTGGACGTTGGTCAATGAGTTATTGTTGTGAATGAGGGACGAAAATAGATCGCGAAATGTTGTCCACTCAGAGTAATGACCTGAAAACGTCGGTATGGAAATTCTAGGCAGCTTGACGCTGGCTGTAACATTCTCCTTGTCAGACACTGCTGCAATTTTCTTTTCCATCGGCTTATCTTTTATTCTAAGCAAACACTCCTTTAATGCTATTTTGTAATCAGTGTACAAGTCTTCAGTTTCACCATAGGCACCCTTTACACTGTATTCAGACGCTTCAAACTCCTCCCTTTTGTGTTCCGTAATTAATTTTAGATGTGTCTGTTCAAACGTCAACCATTGTTTTTCCAGACATTCTAACCGTGTTTCCAAATAACTAAAAGTGAGTCTGTCCTTAGGAGATTTCTTAAAATTCAGGAAACCTCTTTCAATTTGCTTATATATATCTGCTTGAATTCTAGTTAAGGAATTCATTATCGAAAATATTTCCAAGATATTTTACTAAGATATAACTCCGCCAAATCAGTTGGTAATTTTCTAAGTGTTTGCCTTTCAAAATTGTTCTAAGTTCAACTAAACACAACGCTAAATTTTCTAAGTGTTTGGGAATTCAATTTGAGACTTAGTCAATTTCGGCATGGATTCCCCGTCTCAACCACAAATCACTTAAAATTTTTAGAAGTCCTAAACTCACTGATTTTTTTCTAAGTTAATATTAAGAGTACTCACAGTTTGAATGTCCTTTTACCACACTAAATTATTGCACTTGTCACACTTAGCTGCTAAACTTCGCCGTCAGATGTCACGTCACCTCAGTCGTTCTTCACTTTCAGTTGGCTCCGCTGCTTCAATCTCGTTCCGGTGTCACTGCTGTATCCGGCTCGTGAGGACCATGTATAAAAACACCAATTCTCCAAGACTAAGATAATTTATTCAAATCAAAAACTAAATATAACATCGACGCGGTAACGAAACCATACCGTGATTTAGGCAAAAGGTACAACGCCATCTATTGAGAGTACATGCAAAATTTGTAACAACATCTTGGCATTATACAATACCTCAAAACCATTAATGTTTTTGTGTATACTGCGAATATTTTGGGTAATAATTGTGAGTAAATTATCCGTAGTCGGCACATATTGTTTATATAAATTAAACAACGTTTCTCTGTGAGACTGATGGCGAGAGTGATTTCATTCCAGAACATTCATGTCATACAATCGTATAATAGTAACTACCTAGTAACATAATAGATGGCATTACTGGTATTTTGATATAACACAGATGCCTACAATATTCTACCCAAAAACTTTAAATTAAACAAAGCAATTATATTGCTTTTACATCCTGTATTCCCAATAACTGCAAAAAATAATAATGCTTGGTATTACCCAAACCTTTAGTGAACAGGTCTGCTGGCATTCCAGCTGTTTCCAAATATCTTAGTTCAATAATTTTATCAGCAATACAGTCTTTACAAAAATGGTAGCGAATATCAATATGTTTGGTTCTCTTATTAAAACTACTACCTGAAGACAGCCTAAGTGCACCCTGGTTATCATTAAATATGGTTATTGTATAGGACTCATTAATGATTTCCTTTGACAAATTATGCAAATAAATTGCTTCCCTGCAAGCATCTGCTATGCCCATATATTCAGATTCTGTGCTTGAGAGAGCAACTGTTTTCTGTTTCTTAACCTCCCATGACACAATACTACCAGCTAATTTGAAACACATACCTGTGTAAGACCGCCTTTCAACAATATTGTTCCCCCAATCTGCATCAACATACCCTTCTAATTTATCATTACCACATCTAGTATATTTTAACCCATAATATGTAGTCTTTTTTAAATATTTTAAAATTCTTTTTGCATAAGCCCAAGTTACATTATCATAACAATTGTTAAATTGACTAAGGAAACTTACTGAATGCTATATCAGGCCTGGTTAATACTGCCAAATACATGAGCCCACCTATTAGTATCTGATAAGGTATTTGACTATCACAATTTTTATTTTCTAAATTAATATTTAATTTAGACTCTAAAGGTGTATCAGCTAGCTTACAATTTTCCATGTTGAATCTATTCAGTAACTGATTAATATAATTTTCTTGGCTAAATGTAACAGTGCCACTAATTTTATCAATATTAACAGTCATTCCTAAACAATTTTTAACTTGTCCTAAATCTTTTAATTTAAACTTTGAAGCCAATATCTGTTTTAAATTATTACATTCAATATCATCATTTGTGAACACAAAGAAATCATCGACATACAATGTTATTATTTGAAACACATAAATATGCTTTCACATAGTTATATTGCATTGGTGCTGTTTGGATAACAGTTTTGAATTGGTATATCTTGAACTTGTAATTAATTTTCAAAAATGTCTGCCTTGGATGTCGACTACCTTACTAAAGATGAGCTAACATTTGAACTTAAAAGCAGAGGTGTGGAAATAAAAGATGACAGTACAGTTGATGAGTTCCGGAAAGCACTCAGATTAAATAAATCAATTTACAATCAGAGTTCAGCATTGGGATTTCTTGTGGATTTGGACTTACAGTTAGAATTATCAACGTGTGAGGATAAATTAAATTCAGTTTTGTCTGCTGTCCATTCATCAGCGTCATGCAAGCGTAAGTGTTTGTCGAGGTTACATCATGTAGCTTGGCGTTTGGATAAATTGTTGACATTTTCCCCGGAATTGTATACTAGGAAGTTGGAGTTGGTAATGAAGACTCAGAATGCACTGCAAACTATTTCATGCAATTCTGCATCAGATAGGACATCTAGCACTGCTCAGATTTCTGATACTGCACTGGTAAGAGATAGTTCTAGTAGGGGTAGCTCGCAAGTTTTTAAATGGAAAATATCTTTTAATGGTAAAACACCGCTGCATGACTTTCTTTTTACTTTGGAAGATTATTAGATTCAACTGGTATCTCGGACAGTGAGCTTTTAAGAAGTATTGTTCATTTGTTGGACGGTGAAGCATTGTTGTGGTATAGGAATATTTGTTCTGAAGTTTCATCATATGCGGGCTTGGTTGAATTATTGAAACAAGAGTTTCTACCTGTTAACTTTGAACGCTCTTTATTGAATCAGATTAAGTCAAGACTCCAAGGCAAGACTGAGAGCATAAACACCAAAAGAAAAGCATTTATCTAAGTTTTCACAAAACAAGCTTACAATTATACAGTACAGTTTACAATTATACAGTATACTATTATATAAAAGTATTCCTAATATGATATTCTGGGTTGTTATCAAACAGGACTACTACTCTAAACTGAAACAATTATTGTTATGAAATAATATAGATGTGAGACCATATCACACCAAAAGAAAGGCATTTATCTAAGTTTTCACAAAACAAGCTTACAATTATACAGTGCAGTTTACAATTATACAGTATACTATTATATGTTCACTGATACATATTATGTGAATTTCTAAAATTGTTCATTGACACAAAAACAAAGAAGCATTTGGAACTTAAAAAAAAAAACAGTCTGTATATTGGGCCCCACGTTGGGCGCCAATTGTAACAAAAAAACTTTAGTTGTCGGTAAAGTATATATGACTTAGGTGGAGTGCCTCGACTAGCTTGTGGGTTCTGGAGGCTCTCAACAGGCTGCTTAAGATACAAAAGGGCGCCACGTGCCTAATCTTTTAAGACCATGGCACGCTGGTCTAGAATAAGTGAACAATGAAAACTCTTTTAAATTGTTTTGAGGTTGGTATAATTCTCAAAGTTAGTTGTTATAAGAGTTCTTGAGCTTAAATCTACTTTGTATACCATAGTGTACTAAATTGCTAACACTCAACCAAATGTATGTAAGAGAACAAAAAAATCAAGTATGAATGGTCATAAAACTCATAACAATCTTACTGTACTAGAGCAACAGCTGCTTTCACATACTTAAATTTATAAAATCAAGGAGGTGATCTGAAGTGCTGACATCTGCCTCAAACGCTGAATATTATGCTGTTATTAGATTGACCATACCTATGTTATAACACTGCACCATTTTTACAGAACATAGACAGTCAAACTTGTTTATATAAAAAAAAAAAATTGGATCTAGTTTGATTTTGTGTTAAAAGAAAGCACGGAAAGGCTTCACCTGTGAAATTACTTCATGAGTGTAAATTACGAAGTTGACAATTGAAAAGCGCTCCTCAAAGGTGTTCATAAGTGGGCCTATTGGCACACCATTTTCCACTAGTTTCTGATGCAAGATTCTAGTCCCTCAATATATTGGGCCCTGCATAACGACCGGAGTCATTCTAAAAGCAAACAAAAAAAGAAAAACAATATTACCATTCAATTGTTGAAACCGAACCGCCCTCGCGTTCAACCTCAGATTGAGTATTAAAGTTCAATCACATACCCGGTTTATACAAGAAAACGAACAAAAGTGTCTTTCGACACAACATACAAAACACCCATCCACTTCTAGAGGCCTAACGGCATATCTGAAAAGAATTAACAAAAATTATGATTCGTCACAAATACTATGTACGCCATTTTGTCCAACCCGTTTTCCACAGGGTACGAGTTCAACTACAACTGTAAATACTCACCAGGATGTCTCCATTCAACAAACAATGGTGTAAAGAACCATTTCAGCAACAATTGTGTAAAGTAAACTTCAAAAGGTAAAAATAAAGACAAAAAAATATAAGAGGCAAGCGACCTGCTTCCAGCCGCCCTTTTCAGTGTTGCCCAGTCCTCTGTGGTGTTGCCATCCAGTCGCAAGGTCTCACTACTATCAAATTCTAATCTGTTTCTACCAAGAAAGTATGATGAAGCGGTTAATCAAAAATTAACACGCTACAATACCCCATTGCTTACAAAAAAAACAAAAAAAAAAAACCATTACCAAAGATTACTATTAAATTAAAAAAATCAACTACCTAATCTAATTATCTGGTTCTGACTTCACAATGTCCTTGATATGCCACCTACCTAAGGACTTCCCAGAATGAAAGTCTTGCAGCTCATAAGAGACAGGTGATATTTTCCTCTGGACAACGCACTTTTTAAATTTGGGAGCCAACTTCTTAGCAAAGAATTTGTCTGCATCAGACAAAGGATACTCCCTCTTCCAAACAACTTGACCAACTTCATACTCAACCTGAGTTCTGTTTTTATTATAGTAAGTTAAAAAAAAACAAAAAAAAAAACATTACCAAAACATTACTATTAAATTAAAAAAGTCAACTACCTAATCTAATTATCTGGTTCTGACTTCACAATGTCCTTGATATGCCACCTACCTAAGGACTTCCCAGAATGAAAGTCTTGCAGCTCATAAGAGACAGGTGATACTTTCCTCTGGACAACGCACTTTTTAAATTTGGGAGCCAACTTCTTAGCAAAGAATTTGTCTGCATCAGACAAAGGATACTCCCTCTTCCAAACAACTTGACCAACTTCATACTCAACCTGAGTTCTGTTTTTATTATAGTAAGTTCTGCTTCTATGGTAAGACTTCTTAATGGCAGCATTAAAATTTTCAAACAAAGGCTTCAAATGCAATAACATTGAGGCATACAGATCTCTATCCACAAACTGCAACTCCTCCACACTCAATTCCCTATCAGGATACCAATCCCCGGACAGAACAGCTTCACGACCAAACGTCAACAGAAATGGGCTATAGCCGGTGACCTCATGAACAGCAGTGTTCATGGCAAACTCAATCTTGTGAATGTTATCTGACCAATGTCTTTGGTCTGTGCCAACTAAAGAAGCCAAAGCAGTGACCACAACTCTGTTCACTCTCTCAGCAGGATTATTCTGGGGCAAAAATCTGCAATTATAGAATAGATTAGGAATTTTATATTTCGCCTTCAGCATCTTCATGTGATTGGAGATATACTGTGGTCCATTATCCATGATG
The DNA here is from genome assembly GCA_902825455.1 of Arctia plantaginis. Classification (NCBI taxonomy): domain Eukaryota; kingdom Metazoa; phylum Arthropoda; class Insecta; order Lepidoptera; family Erebidae; genus Arctia; species Arctia plantaginis. Next base: position 87,223 of record CADEBD010000394.1, read on the forward strand.
ATGCACTGTGGAATACCATGTCTCATAAGAAACTGATTCTCTATAATACTGACCACCGACTTTGCTAATGAACTTCTCATGGGAAACAATTGAGTGTACTTAGTAAAGTAATCTGAAACAACCAAAATAAACTTATAGCCTGAATAACTACGTGGCAACGGTCCTATAATGTCCGTTGACAGGACCTGGAATGGTCTTTGAACTTTCTTCGGATTTTCCATTAGACCTGGTGGAGGAACATTCCCGCTGATGAGGAAGGGGCACGCTTCCCGCATGCTTGCCGCATGAAGTAATTTCACAGGTGAAGCCTTTCCGTGCTTTCTTTTAACACAAAATCAAACTAGATCCAATTTTTTTTTTATAAACAAGTTTGACTGTCTATGTTCTGTAAAAATGGTGCAGTGTTATAACATAGGTATGGACAATCTAATAACAGCATAATATTCAGTTAGAGGAGATTCAATATTCAGGAGAGCATAAACACTTATATCAATGTGATGCAAAATTTATTTTCTAGACTTTCTAGTGGGGTCTCTGAGTCTGAACAGTTGGACATTATTATGACCAATATGAGTCCTTTCTTTATATCCAGACTGGCTTTGTCTGAGGTTTCCTCAATTAGGGAATTGAAAGATGTGTGTGCAAGATTGGAGCTTGCCAAGAATAAATGTGAGTTTAGGGGTTTTCTCAACCCAGGGGACACCTCCATCATACCGGACGTTTGCAAAGTTAATAATAGGCCTTCTGCCTCTGCAGGTAAGTCAGAAAGGGTAGTGAACATCATTAAGTGTTTTAAGTGTGAGGTGGATCACCCATATCATAAATGTCAAAAGTATGTTGGCATACATTGTTTCAGGTGTAAGAAGCCTGGTGTACTCACCTCAGGGTGTGATTGTTCAAAAAACGACATAGGAGGTCAGAAGTAGTCAGTTTTGCAGGTGGTTCTCCAACCTCTGACCTCGAATGGAGATCTTGGTTAGACTTTGTGAAGTTTTTTTTTGAGAAGCATGAGCTGTCACCTCTGTTTGCTCAAGGCTCTCAGGATCCTAGGCCATACATTGTAGTCAGCATTTTAGGTTTGCAGTGTAATGCTTTGGCTGATAGTGGTGCTTCTGTTTCAGTGATTAGTGCGAGAGCTGAAACAGCATGATTTGGATTTTGACCTGCTAAAAAGTGACAATTCTGTTGCAGTGGGAAACAATAATAAGTTGTGTCTTTTGGGGATTGTTTGTTTGCCCATTGCATATGCAGGCAAGGTTGAAATGATAGACTTCTATGTCTGTGAGGACATTAATGCACCCATTATTTTAGGTGTAGATTTTTTGAGGAAGTTTGATCTTTGTCAGGATATCTTTGCAGATGTTGGAAACATGGTGTGTCATGAGTCTATGAACCTTATCAAGGATAATGAGATACACTTGCATGAGGTAGGAGACCTAACGGAGGATCAGAGAGTGGAGTTGGAGTTGGTTGTGGATAGGTTCAGGGAGCTAGCTGCCACAGATAGCAAGTTGGGGTTCACCACTCTTGAAGAACATGTGATAGATACGGGAGATAGTTCCCCCATTAAACAGAAGTTCTATCCTATCCCTTTTCATCACCGGGATTATGTCAGGAGAGAGATAGAGAATATGGAGAGGTTGGGCATAGTAGAGAAGTCAAACTCTCCATGGAATAGTCCTATTCTTCTCGTACCCAAGGCAAATGGTGAGCTTAGACTGTGTTTGGATAGCCGCAAGTTAAACAGTGTCACCAAGATAGATTCTTACCCGATGCCTAGAGTGGAGGAGATCCTAGACTCGCTTAATAATGCGAAGTTTATAAGCTCTCTTGATCTTAAGTCTGCATTTTTTCAAATTGGATTAGAACAGTCCTCTCGTGAGAAGACTTGTTTCTCCGTTTCTGGTCTTGGATCATGGCAATTTTGCCGCATGCCTTTCGGATTGGTCAATGCAACTGCCAGAATGATGAGGTTGATGGATAAGGTGTTTGGTCCCGAGTTTTCTGGTAGTGTTTTCTATTATGTCGACGACGTGATTCTGATCTCCGACTCGTTCAGTAATCACATCAAGCTTCTGCATGAGGTCGTCGAGAAACTCAAGAATGCTGGTCTCACCATAAATTTTGAAAAGTCTGTTTTCTGTCGGGCGGCTTTGAAATTCTTAGGTTATGTGGTGGATAGACGTGGCTTGCGCACTGATAGTGATAAGGTTCGCTCCATTGTCGAGTTTCCCACTCCAACTACTCAGAAGGAAGTGAGACGGTTTTTGGGTATGGTGTCTTGGTACCGCCGCTTTATTAGTAATTTTTCAACGCGTGTGGCACCTCTTACTAAGTTAACTAGGAAGACTCCTAAAGGAAGTAATTTTTTGTTTGATGAAGAAGCTAGTAGAGCTTTCAAGGAAATTAAAAGTCTTTTGATAACTGCTCCTATTTTAAGCGTTCCTAAATTTGATAGGCCGTTCATTATTAGCACGGATGCCTCACATGTTGGCCTTGGTTGTATTCTTTCCCAGTTGGATGATGAAGGTGATGAACACCCAGTTGCTTTTGCTAGTAGGTCTCTTACTAGAAGTGAAAGGAACTATACTACCACTGAAAAAGAGTTATATGCTTTATTATTTGCTTTAGAAAAGTTCAGAGGGTATATTGATGGGTCACCCTTTCAAACTAAAGTTTATACTGATCATAGTAGTCTGAGGTGGTTGGTCAATCTAAAGTCTCCAACAGGAAGACTAGCTCGCTGGGCGATTAGGCTTTCTCAGTACAATTTTATAGTGGAGCATCGGAAGGCAGCAGAACAGGCTGCACCTGATGCGCTTTCAAGAGCTCCAGCGTCAGATGAGTTGTTCAAGTTTCAGGCTTCAGTTCTTGCTTTGGAAGGTGATTCTTGGTATTCTGGCATGTTCAAGAAAGTTTCCGCTGCACCTGGCAAATTCCCAGACTGGCGTGTTATAGAGGAGAGATTGTATAAGAGGGTTAGGAACTCCAATCCTTTGGCAGTCGATTGTGAGTGGAAATTAGTAGTTCCTGAGAGTCTCAGAAATGAGGTGTTGAAACAGTGTCATGATAGGCCTGAGGCAGCACACTTAGGAGTATTTAAGACCTTCAAACGACTGTCTCAGTCTTATTTTTGGCCCAAGATGATTAATGATGTGAAGAGGTATGTCAAACGTTGTCAAGTTTGTTTGGCACACAAAAGTGTGAATGTTCCTCCACCAGGTCTAATGGAAAATCCGAAGAAAGTTCAAAGACCATTCCAGGTCCTGTCAACGGACATTATAGGACCGTTGCCACGTAGTTATTCAGGCTATAAGTTTATTTTGGTTGTTTCAGATTACTTTACTAAGTACACTCAATTGTTTCCCATGAGAAGTTCATTAGCAAAGTCGGTGGTCAGTATTATAGAGAATCAGTTTCTTATGAGACATGGTATTCCACAGTGCATCATCATGGATAATGGACCACAGTATATCTCCAATCACATGAAGATGCTGAAGGCGAAATATAAAATTCCTAATCTATTCTATAATTGCAGATTTTTGCCCCAGAATAATCCTGCTGAGAGAGTGAACAGAGTTGTGGTCACTGCTTTGGCTTCTTTAGTTGGCACAGACCAAAGACATTGGTCAGATAACATTCACAAGATTGAGTTTGCCATGAACACTGCTGTTCATGAGGTCACCGGCTATAGCCCATTTCTGTTGACGTTTGGTCGTGAAGCTGTTCTGTCCGGGGATTGGTATCCTGATAGGGAATTGAGTGTGGAGGAGTTGCAGTTTGTGGATAGAGATCTGTATGCCTCAATGTTATTGCATTTGAAGCCTTTGTTTGAAAATTTTAATGCTGCCATTAAGAAGTCTTACCATAGAAGCAGAACTTACTATAATAAAAACAGAACTCAGGTTGAGTATGAAGTTGGTCAAGTTGTTTGGAAGAGGGAGTATCCTTTGTCTGATGCAGACAAATTCTTTGCTAAGAAGTTGGCTCCCAAATTTAAAAAGTGCGTTGTCCAGAGGAAAGTATCACCTGTCTCTTATGAGCTGCAAGACTTTCATTCTGGGAAGTCCTTAGGTAGGTGGCATATCAAGGACATTGTGAAGTCAGAACCAGATAATTAGATTAGGTAGTTGACTTTTTTAATTTAATAGTAATGTTTTGGTAATGTTTTTTTTTTTGTTTTTTTGTAAGCAATGGGGTATTGTAGCGTGTTAATTTTTGATTAACCGCTTCATCATACTTTCTTGGTAGAAACAGATTAGAATTTGATAGGAGTGAGACCTTGCGACTGGATGGCAACACCACAGAGGACTGGGCAACACTGAAAAGGGCGGCTGGAAGCCGGTCGCTTGCCTCTTATATTTTTATGTCTTTATTTTTACATTTTGAAGTTTACTTTACACAATTGTTGCTGAAATGGTTCTTTACACCATTGTTTGTTGAATGGAGACATCCTGGTGAGTATTTACAGTTGTAGTTGAACTCGTGCCCTGTGGAAAACGGGTTGGACAAAATGGCGTACATAGTATTTGTGACGAATCATAATTTTTGTTAATTCTTTTCAGATATGCCGTTAGGCCTCTAGGAGTGGATGTGTGTTTTGTATGTTGTGTCGAAAGACACTTTTATTCGTTTTCTTGTATAAACCGGGTATGTAATTGAACTTTAATACTCAATCTGAGGTTGAACGCGAGGGCGGTTCGGTTTCAACAATTGAATGGTGATATTGTTTTTCTTTTTTTTGTTTGCTTTTAGAATGACTCCGGTCGTCATGCAGGGCCCAATATATTGAGGGACTAGAATCTTGCATCAGAAACTAGTGGAAGATGGTGTGCCAATAGGCCCACTTATGAACACCTTTGAGGAGCGCTTTTCAATTGTCAACTTCGTAATTTACACTCATGAAGTAATTTCACAGGTGAAGCCTTTCCGTGCTTTCTTTTAACACAAAATCAAACTAGATCCAATTTTTTTTTATAAACAAGTTTGACTGTCTATGTTCTGTAAAAATGGTGCAGTGTTATAACATAGGTATGGACAATCTAATAACACTCTACCGACGATTAAAGTTTTTTTTGTTACAATTGGCGCCCAACGTGGGGCTCGAACCCACGACCCTGAGATTAAGAGTCTCATGCTCTACCGACTGAGCTAGCCGGGCCACAAAAAAAAACTTTAATCGTCGGTAGAGTGATGTGTGACTTAGGTGGAGTGCCTCGACTACCTTGTGGGTTCTGGAGGCTCTCAACAGGCTGCTTAAGATACAAAAGGGCGCCACGTGCCTAATCTTTTAAGACCATGGCACGCTGGTCTAGAATGAGTGAACAATGAAAACTCTTTTAAATTGTTTTGAGGTTGGTATAATTCTCAAAGTTAGTTGTTATAAGAGTTCCTGAGCTTCAATCTACTTTATATACCATAGTGTACTAAATTGCTAACATTCAACCAAGTGTATGTAAAAGAACAAAAAATCAAGTGAGAATGGTTATAAAACTCATAACAATCTTACTGCACTAAAGCAACAGCTGCTTTCACATACTTAAATTTATAAAGTCAAGGAGGTGATCTGAAGTGCTGACATCTGCCTCAAACGCTGAATATTATGCTGTTATTAGATTGTCCATACCTATGTTATAACACTGCACCATTTTTACAGAACATAGACAGTCAAACTTGTTTATAAAAAAAAATTGGATCTAGTTTGATTTTGTGTTAAAAGAAAGCACGGAAAGGCTTCACCTGTGAAATTACTTCATGAGTGTAAATTACGAAGTTGACAATTGAAAAGCGCTCGTCAAAGGTGTTCATAAGTGGGCCTATTGGCACACCATCTTCCACTAGTTTCTGATGCAAGATTCTAGTCCCTCAATATATTGGGCCCTGCATGACGACCGGAGTCATTCTAAAAGCAAACAAAAAAAAGAAAAACAATATCACCATTCAATTGTTGAAACCGAACCGCCCTCGCGTTCAACCTCAGATTGAGTATTAAAGTTCAATTACATACCCGGTTTATACAAGAAAACGAATAAAAGTGTCTTTCGACACAACATACAAAACACACATCCACTCCTAGAGGCCTAACGGCATATCTGAAAAGAATTAACAAAAATTATGATTCGTCACAAATACTATGTACGCCATTTTGTCCAACCCGTTTTCCACAGGGCACGAGTTCAACTACAACTGTAAATACTCACCAGGATGTCTCCATTCAACAAACAATGGTGTAAAGAACCATTTCAGCAACAATTGTGTAAAGTAAACTTCAAAATGTAAAAATAAAGACAAAAAAATATAAGAGGCAAGCGACCGGCTTCCAGCCGCCCTTTTCAGTGTTGCCCAGTCCTCTGTGGTGTTGCCATCCAGTCGCAAGGTCTCACTCCTATCAAATTCTAATCTGTTTCTACCAAGAAAGTATGATGAAGCGGTTAATCAAAAATTAACACGCTACATAGTAGGTTCTTCAATTTTTAGGCCTGACGAAACTAATTTCTCTGACTGCTTTAGTTTTTCGATATCCCCTCTAGTTGCAGCACTAATGAGAACGCCTCCATTCCTCACTTTTCTAAGGCCCCTTACGTGCAGTTTCAGTTCCTCCGGTGAAATGATTTTTTGGACTAGAGACTTCGTTTCTTCACTAGTTTTGGTCTTGTCACTAGGGTAGATAGCGAGGGTACTAACATTGTTTGGACGGACAAACTTATCTGCACCTTTTTTCACCATATCGGCAAAGGAGGTACGTTCCTGCGTACTCAACTTTTCTTCAACAGTGCTCTTAAATTGGCTGAGGGAGCTCGCTACATCCTGGTTTTCCTGTAAGTGCTGTATAGTGGTATGCGCAAGAATAGCTTTCTGCTTCAGAGATTGGTACAGTACGGCCATCTGAGACGTTCCAGATCCGATCTTACGGCAAATATTTGTGACACGCATCTTCTGATCCGTGTTCATTTTGCCCTCTGCCACTATAGAGCAGACCTCACCTAACAGGGCATCAATACTCGTCATCCATTTCTGGATCTCCGACGTCGGTATTACCTCGCTAGGTAAATCATTTTTCTCGGGCAAAGGCGGTTTTTCAGCAGTCGGCTGATATTGTTGTGTGGGCGTCGGTGGGGGACTCCTCCGTATTAACTGGCTACGGCCAAATGGGCTTGATCCTGGGTTAGACATTGAAATTGACACAGTTTCACGGTTTGAAAATTATTTTAGACCATGCTAAATACACAGTTTAGGAACAGACACAGTAGGCATTTATCACTCTCGCTCGTGACACACTTAGTGAAAAGTACTTACGCTACAAAATAATTACTTATTAGAAATTAATTATTATTTATATCTCGTACATTATGTCCAATACTAAAAACACATCTGCTTAGTCAAACGATCGATCGAGTTATTAATTGTAAGGCAATTAGCTTCCAATAGAGTGGGTTCCTCTACAATACATTCTAGGTTACTGTTTGTGTAGACTACAAGGCCGTCGTTTTGATTGTAGTTATCATTGGTTTTAAACGAGTTATATCCCTCAAGCACCGGTAAATTCACGACACAAGACAGCCAGCATTCTGACAGCACTATAATATCACAGGGGAAGTTCAATCGTTTAAGTAGAAGGTGTAACTCCTGAAAGTTGCAGTTCAGGCTACGGATATTTTGTTGTAGTATATTTAAATATTGCGTAGGATGTTGAAGATGTGAGATGCACTCTTCCGGTTCACAAGAAATAGGGACAGAAATATTAAATTCGTCAATATTTTGTATTAGATTATTTGTGGTGTCGAATGTTACGTATAATTTATTACTAGTAATAAGAGAGTACGCATAAAAATATTTGTTTTAATTTCGTAGTAAGGTAAGAGCCGCATTCGTTCTATGTGGACAGTAGAAAAGACGAGGTAGATTAAAATTAATTTACTCCATTGCATGTGATGGGAAGAAAGTATGTAGCGTAGGTATACAATTGTTATGAGATAAGGGAATATTGGAGGTTTTTGTTTAATGTTTATGTATTTTATGTATCCGTGCATTGATAGACTTTTTATATAATAAATATATTTTTTACCGGGTAATATAACATAGGTATGTGTTGTAGTCGCACCACGAGGCAACCCTGAGGGCCACGGCCAGGGTTGCCCAAGTCGTTGAGCGTATCCGGCGGCTGGGTCTCGAGGTGGCTCTGCACAAGTCCGAGGCCCTGTTCTTCCACGGGCTTCGGAGGAAGCCGCCTGAGGGATCTAGCCTCACGGTAGGAGGCACTCGCATCGGCATCGAGCCCTCGATCAGGTATCTGGGGCTCGTACTCGATGGCCGATGGGACTTCGGATATCATTTCCGAGGTCTGGTCCCCAAGTTGGTTGGGGCAGCGCGTGCGTTGGCGCGGCTGCTGCCCAACATGAAGGGACCCGATGACTCCTGATACTCGCAGACGCAGGAGACTCTACTCGGGGGTTGTGCGGTCCATGGCCCTTTACGGGTGCCCAGTATGGGCGGGGGCCCTGAAGGCCAGCAACGTCGCGATACTGCGACGACCGCAGCGAATGCTGGCCATCAGGATCATAAGGGGGTACCGCACGATCTCCTTTGAGGCGGCGAGTCTCCTGGCCGGAACTCCACCGTGGGACCTGGAGGCGAGAGCCCTTGCGGCTCTGTATCAGTGGCGCAAGGAGGCGCAGGAGTTGGGTCGATGCCCCGAGATTCGAGAAATCGATGACCGGAAATCCCAACTCCGCCAGGTCATCATAGGGGAGTGGAGGGAACGACTCGGGCAACCGAGCGCCGGGCACGCCGTCATTGCGGCGGTAAGACCCGTTATGGAGGATTGGCTCGAGAGGCGTCACGGGACCCTCTCATACCGATTGACGCAGGTGATCACTGGGAAGGGATGTTTCGGAGATCACCTGTGTCTGATCCGCAAGGAGCCAACGCCTGAGTGCCACCACTGCGATGGCCAGACCGTGGACACGGCTCTCCACACGCTGGCAGAGTGCCCGGCGTGGGTTGAGCAGAGGCGAGACCTCGTGGGGGCCATCGGAGTGGGAGTTCTCTCGCTCGATAGCCTGATTGCGGCTATCGTGCGGAGCGAGAGTGCGTGGAACTCTGCCGTCTCCTTCTGCGAGCAAGTTATGCTCGCGAAGGAGACGGCGGAGCGGGACCGGGAGAGGTTTAGAACTCTCCCGGCCCGACAGGCCCGGGCACGGGCCAGGCAGCGCAGGCGACTCAGGCGCCGGAGGTCGCAGAACGACCTCCGTCCTCCATAAGCGCAGGCCTGGGGGTGACAGGTAAGGCCATCTGTCACCCTAGCAGAAGCAGGCCGGGGTGGCGGCGAGCGCGTTGCGAAGCGCGCTCGCTTCCAGGGAGCACAGGGAACATGGGGTTCCCACACTGGGGGGGGGGTCGTCTACTCGTCTGTAGATGACCCGAGGTATGTCGGGGCACCAGGGACTTCCTTTCTAGGGTATACCTGGTTCCCCGGCTATTAGTACCCGGCGAATGCGTGCGGTTTTAGTCGGTTCGAGTCCGACATGCCACCGACAGGTGGTATCCGAGGGGATTTCCGCACGGAAAAAAAAAAAAAAAAAAAAAAAAAAAAAAAGTATGTGTTGTAGTGTAGAATGTGTATGTGTTTATTGTTTGAGGTTAAACATTGTGAAGTCGAAGACTGTAAACAATATGTGCCGACTACTGATAATTTACTCACAATTATTACACAAAATATTCGCAGTATTCACAAAAACATGAATGGTTTTGAGGTATTGTTACATACTCTTGATATAAACTGTGATATTATCATCTTGACAGAGTGTTGGTTGTCTAATCAGCATCCGCATTTACCATCTCTTAAGGGTTACCTAATGCATAAGAATGATATAATATTAAACCAAAACGATGGATTAGTAATATATACTAAAAATAACTTAAATATATCTGTAGACGAACCCAATTTTCCGGGTTGTAATTCCTTAATTATACGAATAAAACCGGATACAGTAATTTTAGCTATATATAGACCACCTTCACAAAACATTGACATATTTTTAGAACCGCTTGAAATTCAATTAAAAACCCTCTCATCATATAATAATATAATCTTAACTGGTGATATCAACATTAACATTGCCTCTGGGAGCACCAACACTAACGCTCAAAACTACTTAAATATTTGTTCATTTCATGGACTTTTACCAGCACACTACTACCCCACCCACCAAAGTGGCTCTTGCTTGGATCATTTCATCATAAAAACCAATAAACCTACCCTTACATTAATAACTAACTCCACTCTTACCGACCATCAGACTGTTTTATTAACACTGCAATTATCTTTGTTTAGAAAAAAATGCATGCACAGCTATACTAAAGTCAACATTCAAAGCCTTAAAAGTGATATAAGCAGTATTTGTTTTGACCCCGTTTACAACTCGGACGATCCAAATGATGCCTTGGATTATTTTATTAATTTATTGCAATGTACAATAATGAGTAATACTTCCGTAAAAACCATACCTAGAACATATATAAAGCCATGGATATAAATATAAATATAAAGCCATGGATCACACCTGGACTCGTACGTTGCATAAGACACCGAGACAAACTTCACCAAAAGTCTAAATTAGAGCCTGATAATATTGTACTTTCTATATCTTATAAAAGGTACAGAAATTACTGCAACAACCTTTTAAAGAAATTAAAGAGCCAGTATGAGAGAAGTGAACTGCAGAGAGCAGGTAAAGATAGCAAGCTTGTCTGAAAATTTATTAAAAATCATACATTTCAGTCAAAATATTTTGAACCGCCTCTAGACTAGCCCGTTCGAAGCAATTGGCAAGGTCAACGAACATTTTGCAAACACAGGCAAAAACCTTGCTGATAAACTCTTTCAGAATAGTACTGCCGACCGAATTAAATAAATTCATGCCTTCGTCTAAACTGAACTCCTTTGTTTTGCTAAGTCCTGATATTAATGAAGTATTAAATATTATATCTGGATTAAAACAAAATTGTGCTGTAGGCTGGGATAACATTTCCAATAAAATACTTAAAAGTCTTAAACATATAATTGCCCCCCCCCCCCCCCTTAACCTATATATTCCATTTATGTTTAGAGAAAGGTGTATTCCCTAGGTCGCTTAAAAAAGCAGTAGTGACGCCTGTATTTAAATAAAAGGAGGAGGAGATAAAACTTGTGTAAATAGCTACAGACCAATCTCAGTATTATCGGGACTTTCGAAAATTTTAGAGAAACTTATAAACACTAGGTTGATAAAATACCTTGAAGACAACAACTTGCTATCCCAGAACCAATACGGCTTTAGGCAGAAAAGATCAACTAATCATGCAGTACACCACTTAACAAACTACATAGCTGGTTGTCTGGATGGGGGAATGCACGCCATCGGGATTTTCCTAGACCTTGCCAAAGCTTTCGATAGTATATCTTGCTCTATACTTTTGAATAAGCTCGAAGCACTTGGTATACGGGGAACACAACTTCGCTTATTTTCGGATTATCTTAGTGATCGCCGTCAATGTGTGAAAATTGGTCAATACTTAAGTACTGAAGCAAAGAATACTGGCTATGGTTTTCCCCAGGGCAGCGTTCTATGCTGTACCTTGTTCCTAGTTTATATCAATGACTTCTGCAGCCTGAAGATACCAAGTAGTGTCATAATATCTTATGCGGATGACACGGCTTTATTATTTACAGCGAAATCTCGTAGTGAAGTTTTTGAGCTCGCTCAGACAGGCTTTAACATAGTGACTAACTGGCTATATAAAATCTACTAACCCTAAATACAGATAAAACCAAATACATTATATTTTCAATGAGGGGTACAAACATACCTATAATTAGTCCAAAGATATACGCACATACCTGCAAAGTATCTGCTGACTTTGCGTGTACCTGCCCGCTGAAACTCCGATGAAGTGAAATATCTAGGTGTCATCCTTGACCAACATTTGAATTTCCGTAAACACGTTGACTTATTATGTACAAGGGTACGAAAATTAATATATATATTTAAGAGTCTTCGTAGTCTAGCCGATTACACATTATTAAGGCAAGTCTATTTATCGTTGTGTCAATCAATACTTACTTATTGCATTACTTCATGGGGTGGTGCAGCAAAGTCAATATTACTGCCCTTAGAGCGCGCTCAAAGAACCATTCTTAAGGTGGCGACATTTCGCCCATTCATATTTCCCACACACGAGCTTTACATTGCATGTAATGTACTAACAGTCCGACAGTTATTTATATTGCACAGCATTCTAAAACAGCATACTGAACTTCCCTATAACCCCATACCATCAAATAAGAGAAGGAAGGACATAGTGTGTAGCAGGCCTCAAGCTAGTCATACATTTGTTCATAGATTTTATTTATTTTTAGGACCTTTTTTATACAATAAAATTAATAGAATACTAAATATATACAGCCTCAATAATAAAAAATGTGTAAACATGTTATCAGAATATTTAGGTAAATTTAACTATGCAGACACAGAAAATGTATTGGCAATTGTTAAATGAGTCTTAAATAGTTTTTGTATAATATTATTTTCTATTATTTGCTTTCGTACGTGTACACTTTGTAGTATTGTTTATATTTGCTAGTGTTATATATTATAGTTTTTTATATCTGTTATGTTTATCTTACATTTCTACCTTAAAAATTCCATGTCAAGCGATCGCCTGAAACACAGGTTTACCCTAGTTCAGGCAGGCAGCGACTAAAGTTTTTAAACAAAATCGTAATATCTTTATGAAATCTAATCATAAAATAACACTACTATAGATTTACGCTAGTGTAACTTAGTCTAAATATTGTCTAAGATCTATGTTAAACTGAAATGTCCTACACTGGAATATTTATATTGGTCAAATAAATAAATTATTATTATTATTATGTCATTTTATACCTTGTCTGGTCTCCCTTTTATTTTAAAGGGGTAACAAAATCTAACACACGGGCCTTAGCCAAGTGTGCCAAAAAGGGATGATGACATGAAGTTAAGATGATGAGGATGAAGCGAGAAATTTGCGTGTGAGACGGCATGTGGTAAGAAGGACTGCTTTTTGTAAGAGTATGAGAGAGGATTTCGGCATTTCCAATCTGTTGAGGCTATCTTGAAGAGTCTTCGGTACTACACCAGTTGTAGATATGACAATGGGTACTATTTTAACTCTATCTACCTGCCATTGCCTTTTTATTTCCGTTGCTAAGTCTGTGTATTTAGTCATCTTTTCTGTGTGCGTCGTGAGGAGATTGTGTGTGTTACATACTGCTATGTCTATAATAAAAACTATTTTGTTAGTTTTGTCTAGTATTGTTATATCCGGTCTATTATAATGTATGGTTTTGTCGGTAATTATTGTCCTATCCCAATATATTTTAAATGCATTATTTTCTAGAACTGTACTGGGTTTATATTTATAATAAGCAGATTTATTTGAAATAAATGAGTATTTGTGAGCTAGATTTTGATGGATTATTGCTGCAACTTGGTCATGTCTGTGTTTATGATCAGTTTTTACAATAGATTTACAAGAACCAGTGATGTGTTGGATGGTTTCGGAACTGCTATGGCATCGTCTACATAAGTCGGTAGGAAGGTTATGGGTACGGATTATGTGTTTTTTATAGTTAAGAGTATCGATAACCTGATCCTGAATAGCGATCACAAAAGCCTCGGTTTCTGGGAAGAGTTCTCCGCGCCGCAGCCACTCGTTCGACGCTTTTCTATCGACGTGTGTTTGGCTGAGATCGGCGAGATGTCTGCCGTGTAGAGACTTTTGTGCCCATAAGTCTATTTTCTGCTGTTTGCTCAATAATTTTGGTTGAATGTTTGTGTCGTTTAAGTTGAGCGGAGTTAATTTTTTGTCTATATCGGTTAAGAATTTATGAAGATGGGATTGTCCGCCTTGGGCGTAGAAATATTTGCGTAACTTATCTATAAGATTGTTGTGTAGATTCTGTGTGTCGATGAGACCTCTCCCTCCATCTTGCCGTGGTAATGTAAGACGTTGTGTGCACGATCTGGGGTGATGTTTCCTATTGGTTGTCATGTGTGTGTTGTTTGTGCGCTGTAATTTAATGAGATCGCTCTGGGACCAGGCTAAAATCCCAAGCGAAAAAATAAGAACTGGTATTGCATACGTGTTGATGGCTTTGATGGTATTGCGTGAGTTTAATTGGGTTTTCAAAATCTGACTTATTCTGGCTTTGAATTTCTGTGTTCAAAATCAAAAATCAAAATCATTTATTATTTGCATAAAACAGGTATAAAGGTGGTAGAAGAACATCATATAATACATAGGTACGCTGTAATATAACCTCTTAAAGGTGTGCAAATATTTAGTCATAGATATTTAAAAGATTATTATTTAGACGCTCAGCATTACAAACACAATTTGAAGAATATATTCATGTCATAAATTTATTCAGAGAATTAATAATGTCAAGAGTGTTATGAATGCTATTAAGTCAGATCAATATAATAAAACCAAAAAATAATAATAATAAAAAAAAACAACAATAATAATCAAATAGTCAAAATAATAAAAATAAAAATAAAATGTCACATTGTCATGTTCAACATAAATTAAATAACAATGAACGAAATTAATTTGATTTACAATTTGTCTTGCAGAAAATCATTTACATTATAATAGCATTTTTGGCTCAGAATTTTTTTTAATGTCTGTTTAAAGATAGTCGGATTTGACTCCTTTATATTCCTAGGCAATTTATTATATATTTTCGGAGCCATGGCGAAAACACTGTTATGCATTAGAGCAGTGTTTGATTTACACAGGCATAGCCGGGATTTATCTCTTTGCATTCGGCCGTACGCATCAGAAGACAAAACAAATAAATTAGGATTTAGTTTGGCAAACATAGCTACCTCGAGTATATAAATGGATGGTAGTGTCAAAATATTATATTTTTTATAATAGGGCAGACAGCTGTCGGTTGATTTTAGAGAGAACATTGCCCTCACACAACGTTTCTGTACCTTGAACTCGTTACGTGTTAACTCTAATTTTGTAACGTGTTAACTCTAATTTTGTCTGTTTTTGCTGAATCTGTCTAGACTGGAGGAAACCTAAATATTTATACATCGTATGTTCATCCATTGGTTCTATTTGTTCACCTGTATCAAGTGTATAAAAATTGTATTCTGTCTTGCCGCGGTTGATTGAGTGAGTTTTACATTTGTCTACCCCGAATTGCATATGAATATCTGTCGAGAATGATTGTGTAATGTCATTTAGTTTATTAAGTGCAGTGTTATTAGTTGCATAAATTTTAATATCGTCCATGTAAAGTAAGTGTGAGAGTATGTGGAATGAGTTATTGCATCTTAATTTAAATCCTATATTTGTACTATCTAGCAGTTCAGATAAGGGGTTGAGTGCCATACAAAACCAAAGCGGGCTAAGCGCATCTCCTTGAAATATGCCTCTTTTAATTTTTATCAAGTCAGTGGTTAACTCGTTATTTGTTAATTTTAATTTAGTTTTCCAATGAAGCATGGCTGTGCTTAAGAATGTTATGAGACTAGGATGAATTTTATAATGGTCCAATACATATAATAACCAACTATGGGGGACAGAATCAAATGCTTTCTTGTAATCGACGTACATCATATGGATGTTCCTATTTTTAGTTTGGGCTTGTCTCATTACTATGAGTTATTATTGAGTCTATGATTAATTGTTCTTTACAACCTTGGCTATTTTTTTTACACCCCTTTTGTTGTTCTGCCAGCACGTTGTATTCATTTAAATGTCTGTAAATAATTTCGCTAATGCAACTTGTAATAATTTTATATATAGTTTGCAAGCATGTGATAGGTCTGTAATTTGCAGGATTTTTGGAGTCTGAACCTTTTGGTAGCATGTATGTGATTCCTTGTGTTATGAATGTTGGCAAAGTGTGCGGTGATTGAATGAATTTGCAAATGTGACTGTGGACGAATGGGTGTGTGCAGGTTAATTTTTTATACCAGTAATTGTGTATATTGTCGGTGCCTGGTGCCTTCCAGTTATGTGTGCGATTGATGATCTGAATGAATGTGTCAACTGGGATGTTTTCAAACTCCATTTGGTTAATGTTTGATGTGTCTGCTATTTTTTGTAACCAGTCGGCATGAGTGTTGTGTTGCACTGGGTTTTCCCAAATGCCAGCCCAGAATTGATGAAGGTTTTGTGGTGAGGGGATTTCTGTAGTTTTTGATGTTATTTGATTATTATGTCCTAGGGTTCTATAAAACTGTTTTTCATTATTTATGAAGTTTCCATTTTGCTGTTTCCGTTTAGTACAATTTAAATATCTTTTAAGTCTATTTGCGGTCGCGTTTAATTTCTGTTTTAGTGTGTCAAGAAAATGTTGTGGTTCTGTGTTAGGTTCTTCGTGTTGTGAATGAGTTTTATATTTATTCTTTATTTCCTCTACAGTTTTTAGTATTCTCTGACTTCTATTTCCTGACATGTATTGTGTTAATCTTCCTATTTCTAATCTATATTTTTCTATTCTGCTTTCAATTCTTCTTTGCCACGCAGGCGTCCTATTCCGTTTATAAGTGGTTATACTATCTTCAGTGCTGAATTTAGTGCCGTAACAAATAGCAGCTGTATAGGCTGCTGAATATATTAAGGTGTGTAATAAACTAAAGTCTAATTCGTGGTTTAAGTGTTTCGGTAAAATATTGATATTTAGAAATGAGTAATTTTAGCAAATTTTCGTGACGTCTTTTGTTTTGGAATATATGGTCTTGCTTCTGGATCAATTATATTGAAACGTGTAAGAGCTTTATTAAATTCTATTTCTATCCTATTACTATCTAAACTACTATTACTATCCGTGTTATGAATCGTGATGTTTTCATTCTGTGCATTAGTTGTTGTGGTTGTTTCAGTCAGTGTTAGTGTACAGTCTATTAGGCTTTCGTGTGTGTTGTGTGTTTGTTCAGTAATAGAATCGTTTAGGTTAGGTAAAATTTGGTTATTTTGATCTGTTAGCTTTAACTGTACTTCATGCTTTAATTTTTTTATTCTGTTAGTGTATGTTTTATTAATGAATATTAGTCTTCTTTGATCTGCTATTCTCTGTTCAGTTAAATTAGATAAATTCGGATGTTTTTCTAAAAACAAATCATAAAGTTTTTTACGGTAGGCAGTCTTAATTGTCTCCAGTTCTGTTGCTTCAAGGTAGCATCTTATAACATCATCGTTCATTTCTTCCGTCCATTTCATTCTACTGTTGTTGAAAACATTTGCTCTATTGCGTGTTGTGTGATCGTCGTGACTATGTATCTGTGAATGGTTAAGGGTTTTATCTCCTATTTGCTCTTTTACTCCAAAAACTATCTCGTCTAACACAGGTTGTGACAGTAATTTTATTCTAATTATGGCTCTTTTTTGGTCTCCTAATCGTTGTCGAGTGGCATGCATGTCGGGATATCTATTGTCAAATTCTCGATGCAAAGCTTCTATATAGTTGTTCATTTGTGAAGTCTCGCAGTTTGTTATTAAAAGGTATGTACGCCATATAAAACGGTTCATATCTTCAGTCCATTTCTTTCGCGTACGAGAAGGGCCAGCAGTGGGTACAGGGTTAGTGGCTAATGCCTCCTGCACAGCAGCCGTTGACCTTGTAGTTCGGGACGAATATGTACAAGTAGATGATAGTGATGAGGTGGGTGATCGAAATAAGCTATGGGTTGAAGACGGTGATGGTATATTAGAGAAGAGTGAATGTTCTGACTGTGTGGTACTAAGTGAGGGTGAAGGTAATCGCTCGGTTGATCGGCGTTGTATAGCATACGCGTTATTGGTGCTAGTGCTTGATAATCTTGCTGTTCTTCTTGTCATGTATGGAAGGCAAGTTTGAGGGATGGAAGAAGATGATGTTTTTGTATCATCGCCTGAAGAATCGGCTGTGACCTCAACGTCATGAGTCCGCCAGTTCAACTCATTACGACCGGCTGTAGCTTCTACGCGATGAGCCCGCCTGCTCAGCTCACCTCGACCGGCTGTAGTAGATTGTTCGGTGAGAGTCCGCCTGCTCAACGTCCCACCACCGATGGTTCGCATGCTGTGGCACCCAGCATCGGCTCCAGATGCGCCAGAGCGCTCCCCGGGAAGCGACCGTAAGTTATACTTCTTCTTCTCAGTTTCCATAAGGTGCTCCATTGAATGGGTTTGGGATCGTTAGTTGGATAGGTGCTAGTATCAGGTCTCCGGCCACTCCAGAAGCAGAGGCCCAACACAATGATGAGTTGTTAAGATCATAACCAGTACCCGATACCCGTAAGCCCCCCCACCACGGCAAGGTGATCCCCCTGGGGGTTATTATTATTATTATTATTATTGTATGAGTTTGCAAATATGCTTTGAGGGTATAGTGTATTGGTAGGTTGAGAGTGTAGATAGACAAATGCAAGTGCACTATTAAAATAACATAAAGATAATGGTAAATACATTTGTAGCCTACAGTAATATCGTGATATTTAGTTTTTAAAATTATATATCTTGACTTCACTAAATAGTATATGGATATGAGTCATTGTGCCCTTAGTGTAGTCAAATCTGCTTCACAGGAGATCAATTTTGATGGGCCACCTTCTTTTTGTCGAATATATACCCTTCCATACGAAGTCCAGCAGCCCGCGTATTTATTGTTTTTGACAGATTGACGTGCTAGGAAATATAAACGCCTTCCATATGAAGTGAGAGACTCCGAAACAAAAATAGGTTTAGATTCGCCGGCTAACTTCAGATGGCCAGTATTCAGTTTCTCTTTGTTCTCCTTATAGAAAGTTTTCGAGGTTTTCAACATATTTTCTTTAAGTGTAGTCGCTGAAAATTCTACTATTACTGGAGCTATTTTATTTTGTGACATTTTCGGCCTAAATATGTGCCTCTGAGAGCAATCACTTTCTGGGTTCGTTGTACGGTTGATAATCCAGTCTCGTCTATATTGTAAATAGACTCAGGGCCGAAGCAGTGCCGTTCATATACAGTTTTAAGGTTTTCAAAAAAATCTCCGACATTTTTCTTATTGAAATTTTCTTATTGTGGCCCGTGAGAGACTGGTAGCTTCTGGTGTCCTTATCAAAAGCTACGGTTGTCTTTTAAAAAATCCCCTTATCCAGTCTTTGGATGCAAGTTTCTTCGCTGTATAGTTATCTGGAATTTTTTTTTCAATGGCAGTGGCGTATTCGTAAACCAATTCGCGTGCCTTCAGTTTTGACAGTCCATGGTTTAGTTTAGATGATGTTACAAGATATTTCGAATTTTTTTTCTTCTTCGTCTTTCGTGAATATTTGAGATGATATAAAGGAGGCTGACCGATTTGGGCCAAGGTGCGGACAGCAGTTTTATAAATAAATAAAAATGGTCATAAATTTCTTTTATGTTAAAATAATTATGAGTACAATTTGGTAGTATCAAGTGAACATATATAAAAAAAGTATTTCAAAATATTTATCATTATTTATGACGTACATCCGTTCATTTTGTTAGCGAAATGTGTCGTAAGTGTTGCATACAAAAAATAAGTAGTGGAAAAAGTGATTAAAAAAAACACACTAATAAATAATAGTCTCACTTACAAAGTACTTTGAAGTCTGTAATACCTATAATTATTTCTATTTTCTATATATATATATCTTCTTTTAAGACAAAATATATGTCTAAAAATAAATTGTGATGAAGAATATTAAACAGCACATGGGTATATTTTTTTCTTACTCTAACAACATTTGACTAATGTCATGTCTGGCATTGGCTTAGGCGCGCACGGTATTACTATTTGTTATTTGTTTATTTTTGGATATTCTATTCAAAATGGATTTAAAAAATTCTTCTCACGCCAACATATGTTAGCATGTGGAACATATCAAATAAAACAGGCTAGATCATATTTTGGAGAACACATAAGAAGTGATGGTTCATATACACTATACAGTCGAGGTTTGTATAGAAAGAGCCAGCAACCTTTTGCCAAGTCTTCCTTCAGCCGACAATTGCACATTATTAAGGGCCAAAATACAAAGCAGACACATAAGAAGGAAAACATATTTATTTATATATTATTTGAAAGTAATATAGAGAATTTAAATGCAATTAAAGAGTATTACTGTAACTGCATTGTTTAGTTTAGGCACTTCATTTTGTCTCCCGCTTTGCTAAGGAGGGAAGTGATGTACTGTATTTCCAACTCCTCCAATTTTCTTCTGATTAATTTCGTTGCGGGTCCCAAGACAGTTTAATTTCTTCCTGGGACTTCCCGAGTGTCATAACTCGGTCGGTGTGTTCGTGGGTCACTGCTGTAGATCCTGGTGTACAGGAGTTACAGTGTTGGGCGTGTGGGTGGGATTAGTCCCAAACACCACCCCGCCTTAAATCCCGGTGGGGTGACGGCCCGAGGGGGTTCCCAAACGTAAAAAAAAAGGGTTTGTAGTTTTCTGTGGTGTATAATTAGAGGGAATGTCAGGCATTCAGACTGTAATTTTAGCTTTGTTTGATGGATACAGTAACACACACACATAAATACACTGCGGGCGATGTAAGCCCATGCATCACCCGTCAGAACTCCCCCCCCCCCCCTTCCATTCACACAGACAGATGAGAGATACACAAATTTCTACATAGATACATAGTGTGTGATTATCAAATGAACATTTATGAACTGAGTAAACCTATGGAGTGAAAAAAGGAGGATAATTTTAACTCTAGTATGTTTTAATACTATTGTATTAAAACATACTAAAGTTCATAAAACTAACAATGTTTTGCAGTCTATTACCATTCTTAAAAATTATCCCTTGACTGAAGTTCTAAAAAAAAGAAAAATATTAATGTATAGCTAATAAATAATATAACTATTCTTTATTTTAAGAAATAGGTATTATTACGATGGTGACAACATATCTCTTAGATCGCTAATTTTTTGCTCATTCTTTTATTTTAATTTTTGGGAATACTATTTCAGGTGTTTTCGAATGAATGAGGATAGCCTTCCTTCGAGAAGAGATAGGGTTACACACTAGTGATTTATGGACTGTAGCTTCTGGAAGGTAAGATATAAACAATTTTTGTTTTCACAGTTATTCATAAAGGTTGTCAAACATGAAACAAACCTTTTTCAACCCTCAATACCAATGCTTGCAATATTAATACCTCGCAAAATGTAATGTTGATGTATTGGGGTTTATCTGCGAAATTCACGGTGTGTCGGAATCGGACCGACTAAAACCCACGGTGTGCCACTGTGCGCCCGGAATAGGAGGGATCCGGGAACTCGTTTTTAAGACATCCGGACCCCTCCTAGCACCTGCCCGCAATGGCACCGACTGCTACTACCCTCCCGGAAATCAGCCGTCCGCCGATATACTTCGGCGAGCACTTCCTCCTCCAAATCCCACGGGGGAGTACCGGCCAACGTGCAAGCCACCTCCGTCGAAACGGTGCGGTAACCGCGTATGGCTCTATCCGCCAATATCCTCTGAGGGCGCCAGAGGCGTGCCCTATTCTGGGCGGTCAGAGCCAGTGCACCGGACAGTGCCATTGACCGGACAAGACGCTGGGTAAGACGCAGCGCCGACCAGCTTTGGAGCGAGCTGTCGGAAGTGCTCGTCAAAGAGCCACCCCCCGTCGAGGATCAGACCCAGATACTTTATCTGGGCCCGAATCGGTACCAGGACCGAGTTGACCACGATTGAGGGGCCAGGGGATGCAACACGACGGGGCCCATGGAATAAGAGTACCTCCGTCTTATCCAGGGCAACCTATAACCTATCCGTGGTGTCCAGGCGCGCGTCTTGAAAGTTCGCCCCCCCGGGCTGTGACTAGAGTGTCATAAGCGTAACAGATTACGCCCAACCGGTGGGGAAAGCGTCATCGAAGGGCCCAGTCGTACCCTATGTTCCACAGGAGTGGTCCGAAATCACAAAGCACCATTTCGGTCCTCGTACATGACGGTACGCTCCTTTAAATAGTCTACCACTAGCCGCCTTAGGTACTCTGGCATTCCGTGGTATTGTAATAATAATATAATAATAATAATAACACGAAAATAGTAACAATAAACCTGAGGAATTTTTGGACAATTTTAAACAAAAATTAGCACTTAAAGTTAATAGACTTAGAAGACACAACAGGGTATTTCTATGATTTAGTGCAATTCTAACAGATATGTGAGAAAATTTTCGATTCCTTGTTTTCAACTTTCCCGAG
Source organism: Arctia plantaginis (assembly GCA_902825455.1). NCBI lineage: Eukaryota > Metazoa > Arthropoda > Insecta > Lepidoptera > Erebidae > Arctia > Arctia plantaginis. Next base: position 109,474 of record CADEBD010000394.1, read on the forward strand.
AATTGGTATCAAGAACATACACTATTTATGTGATTTATACAAAATTCTACGCATTACATAAGTAGATATTGACCGATGAAATTCTGTACTGCTGATGGTAATGAAAACAGTGGAGTTGGTAATGAAATTTGGGACTAAGGTAATGAAAAAAATTGCTGGTAATGAAATTAGTCTAAGATAAATGAATAAAAAATGCTGGATGAAGATGAAGTAAATAAAATCTCGTAAGTTTTACACAGTCAGAGTTTATTCTTTAAAACATAACAAAAAAATATTCAGTCTCCCATTGCAAATTAAATAAGTTATCTAATCGGTCATGTCTTACTTAAGAAGCTACGAGTTGAATTAAATATAAAATTATAAGTACTTAACATACTGATTCAAAATCACTAGAGTTATAGTAAGCTCTGGTTTCTTGTCGAAACATATTAAAAAACAGTTATATAATTTTTAAATTGCAGTTATGTCATGCCGCCAAAAACATTACTGCGTTTTAAACTGAACAGGGCAGATAATCTCTCTTACGAATACAAAAAAAATATTTAACAAAAAACAGTCTCAAGCATGCTAAAAAAAAAAACAACTTCTTAGTTCTACATTCCTAACAATGTCAATTCTTTGGATTTGGTAGATTAAAAAATATTTTCATCATCAGAATCATCAAAAAATGAGGTAATACGTATTTTTTTCTTTAAAATTCTGACTTCTTCACTTATTTTTCCTCCACTGCTACTATCATCTGAATGGTAAAAAACTTTTTTCTTCGCTTTTCTATCCTTTTGAGTACTTTTCTTGCACTGTCACTTTCTGTAATATCTTTTTCTTGATCTTTTACCGCGACTTTTCCAGAAACAAACTTTTGAAAATCAAGTTGAAAATTGGTATTATCTGTTTTCTTCATTTCATTGCCAATAAAGGAAGTGTTGGTCCAATGTACTTTTACGTCAGATAGTATGGTGATTTTGTTATTATTTTGGGCTCTATTTGATGAATTTTTCATATTTTGTGATGCTTCAGCTGCTGATCTATTCAGGAATTGATTAGTAGGGGAAGGTGTTCGAGGATTTGTCACTTCTCGAAGGACTTCGTTCGTCGTGTTTTCATTTAAGAAATCTTGTAGATGTTCAGGATCGACATTTTCATAAAGACAAGATAAGTTCATAAATCCAAGATGGTAGTTATGTGAACATATATCACCGTTTTCACACAAGAAGCAACTTAGTTTTCGGAAGGTTATTCGAAGCCTATCAAATGACCAAAGCACTTGATGCACAGACATAGTTCTACGAAATCCTTGAACTGACGAGGGAAATTTTCTGTCTTCAATATCTTGCTCTGAGACAGACAGAAGTTTGACATTCTTTACCTTGACTTGAATGAGCTCCCAAAAGGCTTTTAATTGTGCCAATGTCATTACCGAACCGTACAATTTGATCTGCGGTTCTCTTCAGGACAGCGCCAACTCCATCTGGCGCTCCTTTGCCGTGTCCGGCCTCTAAATAGTTCCAGGTTATAAAGTTTAACTCTGGAAAATCCTGTTGCAGTTGACTAATAACGAAGAAAATGTAGCGATTCCTATATTGACTTGAAGGGCTGTCAGATACGAAATGTACTGTATCTATCAGAGGTGATATTTCCCTTACATAACCTAGTAGTGGTATGAGATGTGCCCATATAGCACTTGCGTCATGTCTATTACATTCGCTGATACTGCAAACGCTGTATGACTTCATGATTCCAGTTTCTGGATCAATTAAATACGCAACCGCAGTATGCAATGTTATTTGCAATCGACTACCGCCGAAAAGATAGCTTTGTATCTCCTCATTAAATTTGACAGAGTAATTTTCGGAAAAATCTATGTGTAACATAACCTCCTTGGTAGTCATTGTCGCTTTCAGAGACTTAATGCTCTTGTACTGAACAATGATGTTAGTATAATGTTTAAAGTATGATTTCAGAGAATCTTCCAATTTTTTGATAACGTTTCGAGGGTAATCTTGTAATAGAGTTTTTACGGTAACAATTTTTGTTTTATCTTGTCCTTTCACATTGTAGGTTTCTTTTTTTGCGCACCACTGATAATAGTTTATTTGCTCTTCATTGTTAAATTCTTCATAGTTAACTACTCTGTTTCGACATACCTCACATGTTCGATTTAAGTATTCTTCATTGTGTATATCACAGCACAAGCTTTCCAATATAGCAGTTCCATTTGCCTCTTTAGTGATTCTTTTCTTGTTAAGACTTTTGACTAATAAATCAAAATTTACGTGTATTTTACAAGCACATGTATTACGATCAGATTCTTTTGGATAGAGAACCCGAAATGGTCGATATTTACAGAACGTAGAATATCCAATATTACTGTTTTGAACGTGCATAAACTTTTTATGGAGGTTGGTTAATGTGTCCAATAAATAGCGTTTTTGCTTTCTTTGTCCATTACGTGTGATAAATTCTTTTTTATCAGGGGAAATTTTAGTAATGCATTCGTCTTCGAAAAATTCTTCTACGTATTGTTTGATTTTACTCTCTGTATCCATGTTTGATTCATTGCTGTGACATATTTTATTTTTATCTCGCACTGTAAATTTTGACGATTTACCTAAAACCTTGTGCTTCTTGAAACGGTCTTTGTCCCTCATGACTATATCGCTAAACTCTCGTTTTTCTTTCTTTCTTAAAACTTTAAATCCATCTCTTAAATTGTTCGATATAATTTCTCCAAATAATATTTTTTTCTTCACTTCTTCTCGTTTGTCTTCGTTTATTGATTTTATCAAATTATCCACTTTCTCACCTGTCGATGGTTTTGCTTGTATTTTTCGTTGTTTATTTATTTGCCTCATCAACATTTTTCTCATTGCATCCTTTTCTTTAATAACTTTTTCCTTTTCCTGTTTCAGTTTACCAATCTCTTTCTTGTAACTATAACGAAGTCTTCTTATTAACTTATCCTTTTTTTGACACCGTTTGCAGTTTATGTTAGACACCTCAACTGATTGGTGTGATGGCCCTTCTAATGGGTCTTGGTCAGCATCTACATTTTCTTCTCTATCACTTGTTGGAGGTGAATTATCAATCAGCATCTGTTGTATTACCCTTTCCTTTTTCTTTTTCTCTAAATAACGCCTACTATTTTCGTTCCATTTTTTTCTTTGAAGTCTTTTTTCCCTTGGTGTCATTTTAGCAACAGATTTTATTTTATTTTGTTCTTTTCGCTTCAAGTATCTCTGTCTCTCTTTTTCCTTCTGAATTGCATATTTCTCGGGATCGTTTTTAATTTCCTCGTATTTTTTCCTTTTATGTAGCCTTGCTTGAGCAAGCTTTTCTTCGCAAGTTTTTTTAGTTTTCGTTTTAGCCATACTCGTTTCCTGAAAAGGATAATATTTGTTAGAAACCCTATTATGAAATCTTACATTAAGGTGATAATAGGGGCCATTTTTTTTTTAAATGAACAGGAAATATCTTATAAATGACCTCTTCTTAATATTGAATGCCTGTCCACTACTTTTAATTTTGTCTTTTAGTTTTAGGTACCATTTTTAACAAAAGTGGCCACTATTAGCAAAAACGCTACTAAAACTAAAATGAAGCGTTGTGGAGAGACATTCATTTGATAGATAGCGTTTATTTGATACCCATGTAGCTATGGTAAGAAAAAAACAATTCCTCCCCCTCCCCCTGCACTTTTTACATTTGCGAGCACCATTTTCAAGATTTATATAGCCTATGTCACTACCACAATTTTGAAAAATTCAACGATACCTCATTTGTCAAAAACCGTCCAGCCATTTAGGTTGTAGAGCGTGCCAAAGAAATGGACATATACATACATACAAACATACGCTCGAAAAACATAACCCTTCTTCTTACGCAGTCGGGTAAAAAACATATTAATAGGGTTGAATATAATATCTCATAGAATAACATGAAAAATTCATTACCGTCATTTCAGTCTCATTACCCTCACCTTCAAAGCTGATGGTAATCGATGGTAATGAAAGTGAGGGTAATGAATTTTTCAAACTATTTGTCAAATTACTCTGCAATTAATCGATAACGGTACATGATGATAATTATAAACATGAACACACATACAACAAATGAATTAAAACGAAAAGTATAAAAAAACCACAACTACTTACGTCAAAAATCCGCTGAATGTAATGAAACTAAAATTGGTTGAAGCGCCTAGTTGTCGAACTTTTTTAACAGTCGCGAAAAAAAAGGCGCGCGTCCTGCCCCTTTTGTTGTTGCTGGCAGACTGACCGGCAAATACGGAGGCGGGAGGGGGTGCTCGATCCAGGTACGATGCATTTAAAGCACGATGTTTGATATTTCAAGATAGGCTGAAGGTAATGTAATATTTTTTACGACAAATTGTTTTTATCACAATGTATGAAAAATTATAACAAAATTATAACTTGCAAAATCATAATTAATTTCCTTATTATGTTCTTGAGGTTTCTCAAGTAACAATATGCAGCATAAACCTCTACGTATATTTAAATAAAAATGTTTTTCTTACTCGTCGCAAAAAAGACGCTGAGGGTAATGAAATTTAACCAACTAAAATATTATTTTGAGTCAGTATCTCGTCATGATTAATGTTAATTCTTATTGGCATTAAAAGTAAGGCTCCCCAATTATAGATAAAACATATTTGTGGGCTTTTAGGATGTTTAGATTCGCCAAAAAATTCACGGACAATACGGACATGTGATTTGCACGAAATCAGAGAAGTACCTAACAACGCAAAAAAGACAACACAATATTTACCACAAATGAAAAAATGTTTTACAGAAATATACAAAAACTCCAAACCGACTCACCAGCAGAAACTCACATAGTTACTCCTACAAGTGTCGTAAGAGGCGACTAAGGGAGCAAACTACGCAGGACAACAGCACTGCAAAGAGAAGGAAAACTTGTCATAAACCGTATACCAACCCGTCTGGCCAGCGTGGCATAGTAGGCCAAAACCTCCTTTCTAAGGAGAGGCCTATGTCCAGCAGTGGACTATTAAAGGCTGTTGATGATGATGATGATGATGATGATGATATGGGAAGAACAAGTTCAACACAACGATAGAGCAGGTTGGATAACAGAAGAAACAAACACATAGACAGCGATTGAAGAAATGGAATTTATAGAGTTCACAAAAACTGACATTACAGATAAAACAGCTGGATTACATAATATAGGAATAGATAAAATACACAATTTTTGGTACAAGAAGCTGAAGTCCTTACATAAATACATAGCAAAAAAATTAACAGAGATCATTTTAGGACAACGGAATATACCGGAATTTATTGCAACAGGAATAACATACAGGCTACCTAAAACTAAATACACACCACAGCCTTCCCAATACAGACCAATTACATGCCTACCTACTATTTACAAAATTTTAACATCAGCAATCTCCGTTAAAATTAACTCACATATTAACAACCATAACATAATAGCCGAAGAACAGAAGGGGTGTAGACGGGGCCACATGGGATGTAAAGAACAGTTAATTATGGACTCCACTATTCACAAACATGCCAACATAAAAAATAGAAATCTACATTGTACCTACATAGATTACCAAAAAGCATTTGACAGCATACCACATTCTTGGTTAATACGGGTTTTAGAGATATATAAAGTTAACTCTAGAATAATATATTTTTTGCGCAGTATAATGACACACTGGAAGACTACATTGCAACTAAACAATGGCCGTAATACTCTTAAAACTCGACGGATACAAATCAGGAACGGTATATACCAAGGAGATTCCCTTAGCCCATTGTGGTTCTGCCTCGCTCTGAATCCCTTATCTCACTTATTGCACCGCTGTCAAGCTGGGTATCAATTTAAAAATAGCACTCAAGAATTCCTTATTTCACACCTTATATATATGGATGACATTAATTTTTTTGCGAATACTGAACAACAAATGAAAACCCTTTTAGCAACAACTCAATTCAGTAATGATATAAACATGCAGTTTGGGTTCGAAAAATGCAGGACAGTACATACTCGTATTATAAAAGGCAAAGTAAAACCGGGCAACTATGCAGTTTACAATACTGATATTATAGAAGCTATGGAACCAACAGACCTATATAAATATTTAGGATACCATCAACTTAAAGGACTCGATCACACAGCAATTAAAGATACATTGAAATTAGAATACCGCAGGAGAATTGGCGCACTGTGTAAGTCCCAATTATCTGGTAAAAATCTCATAAAAACCTTAAATATTTTTGCAATACAAATACTTACCTACTCATTCGGAGTGGTAAAATGGACTAAGACATCAATCGAACAACTGGAAAGAACAATAGGCACAATACTCACAAAACACAGTAAGTTTTACGTAAGTTTACAAGTCCGTAAGTTTACAACTGGAGATGCCACTGCATTCCACCAAATTTTATGACCAATCCTTCACTGTTGAAGTTGTGCGCTTGTGGAATGCACTGCCGCTTAACATCAGGCAGGCGCAAACATTAAATAGATTCAAGAAAATGGTACAGGAATTTTATTCACCTTAAGAGTCCATCACGCTGGAGGGTGTAACGAAACTGTTTCTCTTTTCTATATGTTTATTCATTTAAGAATGCGTATATATATGTATGTGTATATGTATATCTGCTGGTATAGTATGTAGGTACTTATATATATGTAGGTTTATTCATTGTGATATGCATTGTAGATGTAAGTATAAAAATTGTGAATGTTTGTAGATAATATGATATGTGTAGTATATGTAATATGTATAGTAGATAATGGTAAACAAATAGTAGGTTCACAAATGCAGATATTCAACTACTACTGTACTGCTGTACTGTACTACTGACTGCACGGATGGCGTAGTGGTTTAAGCGGTCGCCACGCCGCTTCCTACTGCGCCGAGTGTTGTGGGTTCAAACCCCACATGGGACGACACTTTGTGTGATCCACAAATTGTTGTTCCAAGTCTGGGTGTTATTTGTGTCCGTTTCATGTATGTTTGTAAAGTCCCCCGCGACACAGGATATTTTCCTAATGCGGGAGTTGTCTTTTTCAAAAAACAAAAAAAAAAACAAACAAAAAAAACTGTCTCTCTGCAACTTTTGATCCATCCAAAGGTTGCCTGGAAGAAATTGCATTTAGCAATAAGGCCGCCCTTTGTACACTCGATATTTGATCGTTGTGTTCCTTTCTTGAAACTCTGTAATTTAGTGTGCAAATAAAGAGTTATCTATCTATCTATCTATCAAAACACAATAACCTTCACCCAAAATCAGCTATAGAGAGACTCACTATCAAAAGACAGAACGGAGGCAGAGGCCTAATAGACATCCAACACCTTTGGCTAAAACAAATAAATAGGTTAAGAACATTTTTCTACACAAAGTCTCACACCAGCGATATTTACAATGCCATTAATATAAAATAAATAGTAATAATATTAATATAATATAAAATAAATAGTTTAAACTTTTTCTACAACACTATTAACTCAGTTATAGATGGCTGCGTTCCGAAAAAAAAGCGAAGTCCTGTAAACTCGAGGTATGTTTACCCTGAGTGGTACACTATTAAAATTATTCGCGACATACGACTAAAAGCTGTTCTTCATAAACAGTATAAAAAGAGTGGCTTACATTGTGATTACGAAACGTTCGCTCAGTGCAGAGCTAAGGTGAAAAAAAGTATCACATATGCGCGTAAACAGTACCAACATCGTGTTCAAAATGTATTACAGAAAGATCCAAAATCCTTTTGGAATTACGCTAAATCTATGCGAGGAAGTAGAATTCCCAACTGATATTAAAAAATGGGGAAGCCTTAACGGATGACCTGTACGGTGCAACGCCCGTACAAGCTGCTGCGTCGGCAAATTCATATACAGCGCGGATTACACGCGTTATAATATTCAGTTCGCGATCTAGCCGAATCGGGTAAAGACACGGGCTCCACCAAACGTGCTCCGCGGTCATTGTGTCTCTATTATAATTTTTATTCTATATTACTATCTTTTGCGACCTATGGACAAATTGGTCCTTTGAGGTAGAACTTCGCGCATCGGAGAATAGTAACGGGCAATATTGCTTAAATCAGTGAACGCGTGGCGTCGTATAAGCACAAGGGACACGTGCCGTAGTTTGGTGATTCTAAACTATCAGTGGTCTGAAGGGAGCAGTAAGCAGAGCGTAAGCAGAGCAGATAGGGAGCAGTAGTCAGCATTATTCAAGTAAGATCTTTCCATATTTTTCTTAAGCACAATGGAAATGGAAAATTTATTTTTGAACCAACAGGAAATTACAGAAGCTATTAAAAAGTTTTTGAAAAATTTACAAAAAGCAGGATTAGAACGGCGGACACCAGATTATTTTAGAAGGCGGTTAGATATATTAGAAAATTACTGGCTCGAATATGATAATAATAACAAAAGTATCTGTGGGCTAGGCATTAAAGAGCATATCTATTTTACGAGAAAAGAGTATGAGCAGACGAAGGAGTTGTATTTATCAGCAAAAGAGTTGATCTATCAGCAAAGTCAGGAACAGTCACAGGTGCAGACTCCATCTTCGGTCTCTAAAGCAATGGTACATAAATCTGAGCAGCAGAAGGAGGCGACGAGAGAAGAAGTAGCATGTACATCAATATCGAAAGCTGGTATATCCCGTGGAAGGTTATCTAGGGGGTCTATGAGCAAATTGGATGAATTGTTACGGAAACAAACTGTGAACTTTAAAGCGTTTATGAGAACTGCAAATAATGTTTACTTAGAGAACATCAACGAAAAATGGGAATTCGAGGTCGTCTTGAAGGAGTTGCAGTATCGCTGTCTACAATAGATAGCCTACATTGGGAGATCTATATGGAAACCGACGGGGAGGATGAAGAATACGAGAACTTGTTTACGACACACGAGACTGCATTCAATAATTTAAGAAAGGCTATTAATCATAAATTATGGTCGGTATCTCACCGAGAAAAATCATTACCAAAGATAGAAATACCGATATTCAGTGGTAACTATCAGCAGTGGACGTAATTTAAAGATCTGTTCAACGAGGCTATCCACAACAATCCGTCTTTATCCTCGGCACAGAAGATGCAGTTCCTAAAAGGAAAAGTACGTGGTGAACCTGAGAGACTAATTCAACATTTACATATAAACTCGGACAATTATAGGGCGTGCTGGGAGATCCTCACAAATCGCTACGATAACAAAAAAAAAATATTTAACGCACATATGAACACTTTATTAGGGCTTCCGAGCATAAATCAGCATTCTTTAGCTCAAATGAAAAAGATGCATGACGTCACAATAGAAACGCTTCATGCCATCGAGAACTTGGAGGTGGACGTGTCCACGTGGGATCCATTTTTGGTCCATATACTATCACAAAAACTTGATAGCGATATCTATAGTGATTACTTAGAATCTGTAAAATCTCCAAAGGATCTACCCGTTCTTAAAGAGTTTTTATGCTTCCTTGAGAGTAAATTTACTAGCCTCGAGTCTGCAAGATCAAGTTAACACAAAAACTTCACACAGCAACCAATTTAAATCGCAAAATTTCTCAAAGAAATCAAACAATTATTCGTATAATAAAAATTTGAACAAATCATTTCCGGTGACCTCAATTAAATGCCCTTTATGCAGTGAGAATCATAGCCTTTTTCATTGCAAAGATTTCAATTCTTTGTCTAGCGATTTAAAGTTGAAAAAGGCTAAAAAACTAAAAATATGTATTAACTGTTTATATAATCATAATAGCAAACCCTGCACTTCTACAAAACGATGTCGAAAATGCAATGGTAAACATAATTCGCTGATTCATGATGCCTGTGTCCAAGCGAAGTCGACACTTAAGGGTTACGAACCACTTGCGAAACCAACCGATCACGTTGGAAGCAATTTACACGTGACACCAGCGAACTCTGACGAAATACTGTTAGCCACCGCTTTGATAAAGGATATGTGTAATGATGAGTCATGTCATATATTAAGGGCTCTTATTGATCAAGGTTCTCAGGTCTCTTTAATATCGGAAAACGCGGCACAAAGATTAGGTATAAAGAGAACATTCTGTAGAGGTGTGATTTATGGAATATGCGAAAACGCTAACAATGCTAAAGGTATGATTAGTATATCGTGTATGTCAACATACAATGACAGTACAGATGTACTTATTATGAACAATTTAATGAAACGACTACCTAATGCAACGTTTGCGAAACCATTGTGGTCGTTTATTCAAAATATTAATTTAGCAGATCCAGAGTTCTACGTAAGTCGACCCGTTGATTTGCTTCTCGGGTCAGATATTTACGCATTAATCAAGATGGGTGGAATCAGCAGAGGGGATGATCCATCTCAGCCACTAGCAGAACAAACTCAATTGGGCTGGATTTTATTCGGTAGAATGCAGTCCTATCATTGTAACGTTGTATTAAATAATATCAGAAATATTCAGCAGTTTTGGGAGATAGAGGATATTGAAGATCAATCCGTCTTATCCTCCGAAGATCAAACGTGTATCGATTTTTATAAGGACACTACGACACGCAGACAGGACGGTCGCTACGTCGTAAAATTGCCAATTAAGCAGGAGGTTAGTGACAAGTTGGGATTGTCAAAGGGGATAGCAACAGCTCAGTTTAGAAATTTAGAGCGAAACTTTGAAAAACAAGGACATTTAGCAGATCAGTATAGAGCATTTATGAGCGAGTATAAAGCGTTGTATCATATGATACCATCTACGATGTCTTATAATACGGAGCAGAAGACAAACATGTCGTGTTTCCTACCTCACCATGCTGTTCAGCGTGCTGAGTCAGCCACGACGAAGCTCAGAGTAGTGTTTAATGTCTCAGCTAAAACATCCAGTGGCTACAGTTTAAATGATATCATGTATAAAGGCCCTAACTTACAAAAGGACTTACAGTTTGTGATAATAAAATGGCGGTTATATAGATTCGGTTTCACAGCAGACATAGAAAAGATGTACAGGCAAATTATGGTGTGTGAGGATGATCAGCATTATCAACAGATCGTGTGGAGAGATACCTCAGATCAGCCTATACAATCTTATCAACTGACCACAGTTACGTATGGCACGAAGGCCGCTCCCTTCCTCGCCATGATGACATTGAAAAAACTGGCAGCTGATGAACGTAGAAAATATCCTGAAGCAGCCAAAGTGATAGAAGAAGCAATGTATATGGATGACTTGGTCCACGGGTCTCATGACCTTCGGAGTGGTCAGCAGCTCATAGCAGATGTTAATCATGTATTAAAGTTAGGGGGTTTTACCCTTAGGAAATGGATAGCCAACGAGCCAATGTTATTAGAAAACATAGAAAATAAAATGAGCGAGCAAGCTCAACTATTTAATTTTAAAGCTGACAGTACGTCGAAAACTTTAGTGTTGAATTCTCAAAGCGACAAATTTATCTTTCAGTTTAATATCGCTGATCACCCAATAATTCAAACCAAAAGGACTATCGTATCAGAAATATCAAAACTATTTGATCCTCTCGGATGGTTGGCGCCACTATCAACTAAGCTAAAGTTACTGTTTCAAAAGGTGTGGTCTGCTAACTTACAGTGGGATGACCGTACCGATTGAAATTAATTTATTTATTTATTTATTGAGTCTTCCTGCAAACATATTGCATAAGGCGGACTTAATGCCTCAGGCATTTTCTTCCAGTCAAACCTTTGGGTGTTGCAAAGCTGTGTGTGGCAGGTGTATATTTGGGACAGGTAAAGATGAGTCTCATCTGGCAATGAAGCCATGTTACAATGGCAGAAAAGAACAAATCCTACAGATATATAAGTACTAGATATACATACATATAGTTTATACATATAAATATCATAATAAATGACAAAAAATATATATGAGTAATATATTATAATATATATGAAAATAAATATACTCTTAGGGTGTTATTCTGATGACTCCGTCAACAAGTCTCTATAGAGCTTCCGTACTTTAAGCTTAAAAGTGTATCGGTTAGTGGACATCCTGATTTCTAGTGGGAGTGTGTTCCAAAGAGTTACAGCTTGAACAGGGAAGGAAGAATGGACCATACTGGAATTATGTGAAGGACAAAGAAGGAGAAGATTGTTGGAAGAGCGAAGAGTTCTGTCATGATTAGAGCAGAGATATTGAAAGTGGGATTTCAAGTAGATAGGTGAGTTAGATGAGTGGAGAAGAGAGTGTAACACAGTCAGAGCTCTCGAACTGCGGCGCTGTCTTATAGGTAACTATGACAGTTGCGTACGGCAAGCGGATATGTGATCGTATTTTCGCAGGTTGAAAATGAATCGAATGCAATTGTTGAGAAGTCGGTCTAACTTATTGAGCAGATCTGCATTCAAGTCGAGATAACACACATCACCATAGTCGATAAGTGGAAAAATTAAACTCTGCACAAGCATCGTCTTTGTTTTTATTGGGAGGAAATTTTTAAGGCGATAGAATTCTCGTAAAATATTCGTAACCCTCTGACTGACACTAGTTACCTGAGTTTGCCAGTTCAGAGTCGCATCGATGTGCAGACCGAGATCCTAATTAATAATGAATGGATAAACATTAAATCACACATCTCTAGTTTAAAGCATTGTGAGATACCCAGGTGGATTGGGTATCGGCAGGGAGACGTTATTGAGTTGCACGGGTTTTGTGATGCATCCTTGAACGCGTACGCATGGGTTATTTACGCCCGCATCATCAGAAACGGAAAAGTGACAGTGGTCCTTATAGGAGCAAAAACGAGATTAGTTCCCTGCAACAAAACAATAACATTACCAAGAGTAGAGATATGTGGAGCACATTTACTATCAAAATGGATGAATAAAGTTGTACACTGCTTAGACAGACAAAAAGTAGAAGTGTATGGATGGACTGACTCCATGGTCGTTCTGGGGTGGCTACAAGGCGACCCAGGTCGATGGAAGACGTTCGTAGCGAACCGGGTCAGAGACATTGGCAAAATTATAGACCCAAAACACTGGCGATATGTCAAATCTAGTGAAAACCCCACGGATGCCGCAAGTAGGGGACTTTCGGCCAACCAATTAGCAAACTCAACCCTCTGGTGGCTAGGACCTGAGTGGCTAAAATCATTGGAATTGAGATCGGCAGATCAGGTAACATATACTACCAACGAAGAATGTTTAAAGAAACACATATATCATATTACTCAAAAAAGCAGGGAGAGTGAAAATATTATTTTTACACTATTACAGAAATAACAAGATTGTGAGAGTTTTAGCGTGGATTGCAAGGGCGATCGAATCTTTTAAATTAAACAACAGCGAATGTAAACAGAAACAGCAGTATCTCACATTACGAGAACTTAAGCTAGCAAAATTAAACATAATAAAATATGTACAGCAATGTGATTTCGAAGAGGATATTAAATATTATCAGCTAAATAACAGTTGGAGTAAGAAGAGCCGGCTATTGAACTTAAACCCTTTTTTTGATTCAGACGGAGTTTTAAGAGTTGGCGGGCGTTTAAAAAACGCATAAATTCATAGCGACATGAAGTACCCTATCGTCATACCACACAAGGGTATTCTGGCGAAGTTATTGATTGAACAAGCGCATCAGCTAACATATCACGGTCGTCCTCGTTTAACATTAGGAAATTTGAGACAGAGATATACGATCATATCTGGCTATCGAGCAGTGAAAGAGATAGTTGGTAAGTGTGTTAAGTGTCGTAAACATGATCCTCAATTTCAGTATCAGTTGATGGAAAACTTACCATCAGAAAGAGTTAATCCAGCATCCCCATTCTATCGTACAGGCGTGGACTACACTGGTTATGTGGAAGTTAAGTCCAGCAAAGGGAGGGGAATAAAAAGCACTAAGGGCTACGTCGCTCTATTTATTTCTATGGTAACGAAGGCCATACACCTTGAGCTTGTCTCGGATCTAAGCAGCACGGCGTTTTTGGCTGCTCTTCGTAGAATGGTGGCAAGACGAGGTTCACCACGCCATTTATGTAGCGATAACGGAACCAACTTTGTAGAAGCAAATCGCGTCTTACAACAAGAGTTTTATGATCTCAAAAGAAACCTCGACGAAAGCTCCTTTAGAGAAATAGCAGATCTGAATATGGAGTGGCACTTCAACGCTCCATCTTGGCCAAGTGCAGGCGGCTTATGGGAGAGAGGAATACGAAGTCTAAAGCACCATTTAAGAAGAGTAGTTGGCGAACAGAAATTAACGTTTGAAGAGTTTAGCACCATGTTAGCTCAAGTAGAAAGTTGTTTAAATTCACGACCCTTGTGCCCCTTAACAGAAGACGCAGCAGACTTGGATTTCCTAACCCCTGTACACTTTTTAACAGGAAGAGTTGGATCAAACATCATCGAAACTGAGCAAGACACTAGAAGTAGATGGTACTTAGCAGACAAACTGGCACGCGATATATGGAAGCGATTTAAAACAGAGTATCTTACTCAATTGACTACTCGGAGTAAATGGCGTAAGCATCAAACTAATTTGAAGGTCGGAGACTTGGTCACTATTCACGATGACAATTTACATCTCGGAAAATGGATGATGGGAAGAGTAACCGATCTACATCCTGGCTCAGATGGTTTAGTGAGGGTAGTGTCATTAAAAACAAAACACGGCGTGTCAAAGAGACCGATTGTCAAAGTATCCGTACTACCTATACAAACATTGACTAACGAGGAAACAGCAGGAGAAAACGCTACTGTGTACAATAACAACAGTAGACCAACTACTACTAGTGGGTTTTTATCAATGGCGATATCCTTTATTTTATTTATGTCGTTGATATGTAACACTTTTGTTTCATATAACATTACAAAGTTAAATGTTTCGCAAGGCTTATATATCGACAAAATTGGTAATATTCATATAATATCAAATTAGCACGTGATCAGTGGAAGATGTTGGTGTATTACAACATGGATCCGTACTGGGATGGCATGACAGCCTTACAGAAATATCAATCCTATCTTCAAACCATGTGTACCTCTATAAGTGCGACGTCACATTGTGACGTTGTTTTATCACAACTACGTCACAGCTTCGAGGAAATAGAGTTCACAAACCATATTCTACTTGGTCATCAAAACATTACGCATACTCGTAAAAGGCGCGGTATTATCAACGGAGTCGGATACCTTGCGAATACGTTGTTCGGGGTATTGGACGAGCGCTTCGCCGAACAATATCAAAAGGATATAGCCCTCATATGGAGAAATCAGCAGCATTTAGCTAATTTATGGAAAAATCAGACATCAGTGGTTGAAGGTGAATACAATGTGCTTCAGAGGATTGAAGAAACTATAAATAAACAGCACAAGATCATAAATCAGCGTATCAATGAATTAAATAAAGCAGCGAACACATTGAAACAAGAAATTAATGACATTGAAATTATGAATGAATTTACTTTATCTGCTATGATAGCAAATAATTTGATAATAAATATGCAAAATATCCAAGAAAAATTGGTGGATATGCTCACCGATATTCACCACCAGAAGTTTAATACTCACATTCTTTCTGTACAACAATTGCAACAAGAGCTAAATGTCATTGCCGGTCAGTTGACGAATGACTTATCACTTCCCATTGAACACATTCATGAAATGACAAAAATCTATCAGTTACTCAAGGTTAAGGCTCGATTAACTAACAGCTATTTTATGATAAAAATGATACTGTTAAATAAAATAAATCAGTACCTTTTTTTCTGCTGTGAACAGTGTGCACTCCGCTTTATGTGTAGAGATCATGTTACCGTAGAACAGGTGAATGATACCTGCATAATTAACCTTGCGCCAGACTGTATTGTGAAAGAACAGCATTTCACTGCATATGCTCATAATACACAACTATCAACGCTACAAATTAGTTCAGACGTTTACAGCCCATAGATAGTACCAATTAACCATATTCTCAATATATCATCGAGCTCATATGGGAATGAAACTACTGACTCGGAGATCCACTTGCGAGTACGAGAACTCGGTGAAAGGATTAAACGTCTAAAAACTATAACGCTTTTAGAAGACGATTCGGCCTTCTATCACCACGTACATCACTATGTCATTAGTTACGGCTTAGTGATAGTAGCAATAGCAGCAGTCGCGGTGTTCCTGTGGAGGCGCAGACGACTTCGGGTGAATGCGCAGGAGAGCGCTATGCGAGAGCTCCCCGTGCCAGCCACGCCCACCAGCAGTGTCAGTGTAGTGAGTGCGCGTAGGCAAAGAAGGGCACATCGCCCCCGGAATTTGCAGTGTATTAGTGCAAGTGCGATAAATGACAATAAGACAGAAATGAAGGACTTTGCGACTTCGCCGATACCTCGGAGAGTGTTCAGCATTTCAGATGCACTTGTTTAAAATAATAATAGCATTTATTTTGTCATTTTTTATATTACTTTCCGGTCGGGAGCATGTACGGTGCAACGCCCGTACAAGCTGCTGCGTCAGCAAATTCATATACAGCGCGGATTACACGCGTTATAATATTCACTTCGCGATCTAGCCGAATCGGGTAAAGACACGGGCTCCACCAAACGTGCTCCGCGGTCATTGTGTCTCTATTATAATTTTTATTCTATATTACTATCTTTTATTTGTTGACCTCATTGCAAGGCTAACATGACCAATGTGCTAAAGATTTCGCTGATTATTTTTATTCGGTTTATAGTGCGGAGCGGGCCGAGTTAAATATGAGCGCGGCTATATCACAAGCGGGCAGCGACAATAGCGCGGCTCGCGTTCACATTGACCCATTGCAACTGAATGACGTCATTCGCGCCCTCCAACAACTTAAAAGCTAAAAGATCCACAGGACCAGACTGCATTCCGCCTAATATATTTAAGGATTGTCGGTCGGTTTTAGCGGAGCCGCTTTTGGATATTTATAATAAGTGCCTAAAGGCGGCAGTATTTCCGGAGCGATGGAAAGTAACCCGCGAAGTGCCCGTGCAGGCCGGTTGCAGTACTATCGACTCCGGCAAAGGTGTTTGAAGCTGCAATCCACACAAGCATATTGCATCAGGTAAGTGCACAACTTGCCGATGCCCAACATGGTTTTCGGCCAGCGAAAAGCACCACTAGTAACCTTCTAAGCTACATGGCTCATATTGTACAAACAGTAGACAGTGGGGACAGATTGATTCGGCTAACTTTGATTTTAAAAAGGCATTTGATCTGGTAAACAATGACGCCCTGCTTAAAAAGTTAGACGCAGTTGGGTTTACCCCCCACTTGCTTAGTTTTTTTGCCAGCTATATGAGCGATCGGCAGCAGTATGTAGAATACGCGCGACAAGTCTTAGAACCATATTTTACGCGATCTAGCGTGAGTTAGGGCAGTAATCTCGGACCACTATTGTTTATAATTACGATAAATGACTCGACAAAAGTGGTTCAAGACGCTAGGTGCTTACTGTTTGCTGATGATCTCAAGCTCTCTTTTGCTGTAAAAAGCGTGGATGACTGTAAAAGGTTGCAAAGGGACATAGACAGGGTAGTGGATTGGAGTAAAGATAACCTCCTACAATTTAACACCTCAAAATGCGTGATAATTAGTTTCTCTCGCGCACGAAGCCCTGTGGTACATAATTATAATATAGACGGAACGCCGCTCACACGGGTCACAGAAATTAGGGACCTAGGGGTAAATTTTACCACTTTTGTTGTTTTTTTACGTGTGGAAATCCCCTCGGACCTTCACCCCGCCGGGGTTCTTTATTCGGCGGGGCGGTGTGTCGGATTCGAACCGACTAAAACCACACGGTGTGCCCTCTAGTTATCTCCTTCAGGACCCCTCCCAGCGCCGGCCCGCTCCTGGTGCGGGCTCCGTCTCTAGTTATCCTCTCTTTAGGCGACGTCCGGCACACGCGGACGCCGCCCCCTCGCGGCTGGCCAAACTAATGCGGGTGGAGGGGAAAACCCATCCCGTCCACCCGCGGCCACACTCAGGGCGGCATGAGGCGCAGGTGAGCGCGCCTCCGCCGCCCGGTTCGCCGGCGGCGGATCGGGTCCGAGTGGAGGTCGTCCTCCCGGGCCTTCTCCGCCGCCTCCTTCTGCGAGATTACTTCCTCGCAGAAGGTTGCGACCGCGGTAAAAAAACTGTCGCTACCGGCCATGGAGCGTACTACGGCCGGTAGCGAGACTGCAGTGATGACTCCACTCCGATGACTGCAGTGAGTCGCCCATGCTGGACAGACCGCCAGCGTGTGCTGGGCTGAGTCCTCACTGCAGTCGCAGTGGTGGCAGGCGGGACTCAATTCCCTCCTGGCGACCGCAGGTACTTTCCGAAGCAACCGTGCCCGGAAAGCACCTGCATCAGCCGGAAGGTAAGGGTCCCGTGCTGCCGCCCTGCCCACTCGGCGATGACCGGCTGGAGAGCCGTCTTCGGGCGGAGGGCGTAATCCGCTCTCCGCCCGGTAGTCAGCCACTCGCCGATAGACTTCGGCGAGCACTTCCGCCTCCAAATCCCACGGGGGTGTTCCGGCCAAGGCGCAAGCCGCCTCGGTGGACACCGTACGGTATCCGCGTATGGCTCTGACCGCCAATATCCTCTGGGAACGCCAGAGGCGCGCCCTATTCTGGGCGGTCAGAGCCGCCACCCACACCGGTGCACCATACAGCGCCATGGACCGGACAACCCCCGCGTATAGCCGCCTCGTGGGAACACTGCCCCCCCCCCAAATTGGGCAAAAGTCGCCCTAGGGCGGAGGCAGTATCCACCAACTTTGGACCAAGCTGTCGGAAGTGCTCGTCGAAGAGCCACCTACCGTCCAGGACCAGACCCAGGTACTTCATCTGGGCCCGGACCGGTACGCGGACCGAGCTGACCTCGATTGAGGTGCCGGCGGGTGGACCTCGACGGGGCCCATGGAATAGTATGGCCTCCGTCTTATCTAGGGCCACCCGTAAACCCAACGCCCGAAACACCCGTGGCGGCCAGGCGCGCCGCCTCCTGGAAGATAGCCCCCCGGGCCGTAACTAACGTGTCATCCGCGTAGCAGATTACACCCAGCCCGGGGGGGAGACGCCCTCATAGGGCCCAGTCGTACCCCATGTTCCACAGGAGCGGTCCTAGGACAGACCCCTGCGGAACACCGCACTACATGGCCCTGCGTCTCAAGTCGCCATCTCGGTCCTCGCACCAAAATTTGTAAGAAAGCATACAGGAATTTAGGTTTTATCCTTCGCACGGTTCAACATTTTACCAATATTAGCGTTTATTATTATTACCCTATAACATGCTCTCTTCCGGAGTCAGCTAGAATGTAACGCAGTTATCTGGGCTCCTTATGAATCTAAATATAGGTTCATGGTGGAGCGGGTACATAACAAATTTTTGAGATATCTGTATATGCGTCAGTATGGTGTATACCCACTCTACCCATTAATGTACCCAACTTTATTTATAGTGGGAATGGTGGGATACAACACTCTGAGTGCTAAAAGGGAACTCGCACTCACCACATATAGAATAGAATAGAATATAATAATAATGTTAAATTAGTAATAATGATGTTAAATTTGCATGCTATCTTCATGGCTAAATGGGCCTGTTCGCACTATATTGAACCTTTAATACCACAACATGTACCACCCCATTTATAGCAAATATATTATTTGAATTTGAATTTGAATATATTTTTATTTCAAAAAACACAGCATACACAAATTAAAAAGATTAAAAATAAAAATAAAAAGTTAAATCAAACATACACAAAGAAACTAAATAACAAGTAAGGCTAGACAAACATGTTAATAATGCAACACTTTCAGTAAGTCAATGTTAAGTCAGTGTCTGACAGAACTGACTTTCGCTGACATGACACGTCAATGTGCCACGTATACAACTACGTATATCAACTAATACTTGTCAGCCTATGTACCATAAAAAAACCTTTAATGTTGCTGAGGGGTGTACGCCGTGTTTCAGAAAGTAGGTGGACCCTCAGTTTACACTGTGGTGGACAGATGCCACCTCAGTACTGATTTTCAGTGCCCACCTTTGTTGTCGCCCTGATGCCGAAAGCCGCAATTGCGTGTGACATTGAAATGAAATACTCAGTGTAAACTCTTCCCACTTGTGGATCAAATTTATCAGGGTAAGCTATAATTTTGAATTAATCTACTACTGCATACTAACAATTCAATATATCTAACCTAATTATGTACTGTCGAATACTTGTACATATTATTATTCTACCTAATAACCTTCGATTGGAGGTCCTATACATATAGTGATAAATCCAAGAAAATACTCGTCTGTCCACAGTATCATTGGCACATCAATAGCCTGCAGCACTTACGACACTAGACTTCCACCGCTAATGGGCCATAAAATTTGAGGTAAGTTTTATTGTTTTTGTTGATCAAGAAGGTATTTTGTTAAATGAGTTTTAAAAGTGTATATGGTTTCCAGGTTCCTAATTGGCGGCGGTATAGAATTCCAGCATCGCGTTGCTGCATACTTAAAACTGCCACGAAATGCAGATGTCCTGTGTCCTGGAATACTCAGTGCTCTGGTTGTGGGTCTGATGGAGTAAGAGAAATGATTATGTCTCCAGTCTATTTTTCATACAAGTATATTGGGGTGTGCTTGTTAACCACTCCATACAATAAGCTAGCCAGGTGCAGCTTTCTTCTGGACTCCATTTTAATAATGCTGTTATCATTAATATAAGGTATTACATGATGGCGTCTAGGGATTCTAAAACAGTAACGAGCGCAGGCATTTTGAAATCTTTGTATAAGATTCTTTGTTCTAGTCAGTAAGCATGGACCGTACACTATGTCACAGTAGTTAAATCTAGATAATACAAGAGTGTCTACAAGTTGTTTCCTTAATGGAATGTTAAGGTAGTCGAATTGTTAGTCTATGAAAACAGTTTTTCACAACATTGTTTACATGTGCCTCAAAATGTAACTCAGAGTCCATTAGTATTCCTAAATTATTGGCTTCAGCCACCCTTACAATTATTTGCCCATTTATGGTAATTGCTGGGTCGGCCTCCGCTATAGTCTGGACTTGCCGCTTACTATCCAAAATCATAAATTTTGATTTTGTTGGATTTAAAACTAAGGAGTGGTCTCTGGACCACTGGACAACTCTTTCTAGGTCTTCATTAATTCTATCGACCGCCGACATGGTTTCATTTGGTTTAAAAGACAGATACAATTGAGTGTCATCTGCATACATGTGGTATCTGCAATTTAGGAAGCAATTAGCCATGTCAGCTGTGTATAGTATAAATAAAAGTGGCCCTAATATTGAACCTTGCGGAAGTTAAGTAACTGTGAAACCACTTTATTGCTTGTGAATCAAACCCATAATATGCTAGCTTGGACAGCAGTAGGGATGAATCAATGGCATCAAAAGCTCTAGAGTAGTCCAGTAGTGCAAGTATTGTTCCTTCTCCACGGTCCCTAGCTTCCAATATGTTACCCACTATATCACACAAAGCCGTTGCAGTTCCACGACCCCTCCTAAACCCGGACTGTTTGTCTGGAAGGATGCTATTTTCTTCAAGATATTTGATGACCTGTTCATATACAACTCTTTCTACCACTTTCGACAAACAGGGAAGCAAGCTTACTGGCCGTAGGTCCCTTGTAGTATTCGGAAGGCTAATCTTAGGTATAGGTCTCACTATAGAGTGCTTCCACATGCTTGGAAATGTATGGGTGATAATAGATCTATTAACAATATCTGTTATAATTTTCAATGAATCTGGTAGTGTGAGTGTAATCATATCAATATTTATTTGGTCTATACCTATTGCACTTGTCTTGATGTTCCTTAAAATATTGAGTACAGTAGTCTGGTCTACTGGTTTTAGTTCAAAGTGTAAATTTGCATCATATCTATGAAACTCATAGTATGTTAGCTTAGACAAGCTCAGTCTACGTTCACCTGGTATATTTAAAAAGTCTTTATTAATAGTATCTGGATTGTTAAAGTGATCAGGCAACATTCTAGGTTTATGTGATTGAAGTACATGATTTTTTAGATTTTTAAACATATACTTTGGGTTTTTTATGTTATTATTAATATGTTTAGAAAAGTAGGATATTAAAAAAGCGGGTAGTTGATTTACAATAGGTTCGCGCAACGTACCGCTTCACAAAGTTTTGAAATCGGTCGGATATGCACGCGGTGTCATAAAACAAAATTAAAGAAATAATTTGTTCTGTTCGAATGCGCGTATTGTCGCAGTGGTGTATTATTTTGTGTTACGGTTATTGGCTAGTTGGACTGGACTAGAGAAGATGGCCGTGACCAGTGGAGCACCGGATGCTGGTTACGGAAATACGGGTTGGGACTACACTGGTAACGTAGTTTATCAATATATTTGTATACAACACATTTAGATAGGGCACATTTACACATCACAGGGTTCCGAACAGAAGACGGATCAGCCTCACTGGTAAGTGGCTAAATTCTTCTCTTGTACAGCTCCGTGCTATCGCGGACAGTTTGGGGTCGCTGGAGAATCCCAAACATTTCTGGTAGCAGAGCGTGGTTCGGTTAGGCTACGTTTACGATTCACAAGAATTAAAATTATATTGTAACGGGTACTAGGTATTATAGGTTATTACGGTTACGTTTTTTAAGTTATATTAGCAATGGCTGTATATCAGGATAGTTTGTTTAGTGTATAGGATAGTGTATCTTTGGTAGATTTTTAAGATTTGAAAATTTCACATTCACATTTTTAGTTTGGCGGTAAACTTTTTTCAACATATTTCAGGAATAAATTTATAAGTGCAAATACGTGGGTATTTCTGTGTTCGGAACAAAGATTAGCGTAGTAACAGATGTGACAGTCTGTCTGGCATAGATTAAGATTTACTAGAAGTGATATTTGTAATATATGTACGGGTATTGTTCTTAACCGACTTCGGAAAAGGAAAGGTTATGTTTTTCTGATTTCGGGATTTATACTTTTTTCTATGTTAGTTGCTTACACGATACGGTTTGGGTTACGTAGTGTAAATTATTTATTTAATTCTAGGTACCGCCTCGGACAGACGGATTTTATTGTTTCATTTTATATTGGATTTTTGTATTTAAACAATTAGTTTCCTTTGTTACGAGTGCACTTACGGCCCATTTTGAGATGTCGACTACGGTAGCTAAGGCAACATTAGTACGTGTATTGAAATGGTTACAGTCAGCTGCCGGTTTGATCGGTCGGCCGGACAGGGTGGTTGAACTGAGTAATCGCCATGAAAAACTGGAAGTTTACTTAGGACAATTAGAGGAGGCTTACCAGGTAATCCTGGCGGCGGAAGCCTCGATGGAGGACGAGACGGTCAGGTCGAAGTTCGCTCGTTACCACCTGGACTACGAACAGGCTTTCGAACTCGCGGATACGTATGGAGCAGCGTATACGCGAATGAATAGTACTTCTGGCGTGGCCCAGACGGGGGGGGCCCACGTCGCAACCGGGATTGGTCGCCCGGCTCCCGTCCCTCAATCTTCTCCATTTTTCGGGAGGATATGAGCAGTGGATGGGGTTCATTCATTTATTTGATAGCTTGGTGCATGACAATAGAAGTAAACGAATTAATAATTCGGATTTAAGTGGAAATGTTTCGTCTCTTAACGGTCGTGATAACTGTGGGGAATACAATTACTGCGAGTTAGTCTCACAGGCTACCGAGTACTTGGCAAAAATCAATGAATTAGTTAATGATCAGGGATCTCGGATGAATGTAGGTAATAAAACGGCAATTATGGATATTACTCAACGAATTACCGGTATCGTATCTTTGTTAGCAATAAAATCCTCTAGCAACGAAACGAAGTTAGCGAATTTTGAGCGACAAATGGAGGGTATCGCAACTCAACAAACGAGTTTAACGTACGCGGACAAACTTAAGCTTCGATTACCACCTAAATCTGCTCCGTGCCCGGTACCTACTGAAGCGCGCGTTCCTAGGCCTTGTGTTATTGCCTATCCCACTACGGAACGCTTAGCGGACTATGCGACCTCGTCAGCAACGAAACAAGCTCTCATGAAGGCTATTAAACCGAGCGATGAGGGATTTCAAATTGTAGGCGTTAAAAAAACCTCTAAGGCGGGCGTCGTGTTACGTGTAGCTAACGAACGGCAGCTTAAGAAACTGGAATCTGTGGACGCCATTAAATCAGTAGGGTTGCGCTTAGAAAAACCGAAAGGCCGTAGGCCCCGTATAATTGTAAAAGACGTACCCGGTTCTATGGAAGATCGTGCCTTCCTAACAGCTTTATACCGTCAGAATATCAAGGACGAATTAAAATTAAGTGAGAATGATTTTATTAAGTCAACCAAAATTGTTAGGCATCGTAAACTAGAAAATGGGCGTCAATGGATAGGCTTAGAATTAGAGGCAGCAGTTCGGAAACATCTAGCCAACACAAAAGATAAACTTTATATAGACTGGGCCACATGTAGATTCATAGACGATATAGAAGTAGTTCGTTGCTTAAATTGTCAGCAATTCGGTCATGTACAAAAGTTTTGCACTATTAAAACCCCTACTTGTGCTAATTGCGCCGCCGCACACGAAACGCGAGCTTGTCCAGATAAAGACACACCAGATTTTAAGCCCACGTGCGCACAGTGTAAGCGGTTCAAAAAACCATCTGACCATCGATGCGGCTCATACGACTGTGCCACATACAAATTAAAACTGGAACAGCTAATATTAAATACCAATTACTGAATAGTTTAACTTAGTTTAAAAAAAAAAAAAAAAAAAAAAAAAAAAAAAAGTTTAAAGAGTAACTTACTAAGTAATGAATAATATTTCGATAGGCCAGTTAAATCTTCATAACGATAAAATAGCTACATCAGAATTAGACCGTTTAATTTTAGAACAAAAGTTAGACATTGTCCTTTTACAAGAACAATATCAGAGCGCTCACTTGCGTCGTAATGTAGTACAGCTTGACTGCCGTTCGCAGGCTGGGATATATGTTGCAAGTTCTAATTTTACGGTAACATCTTTGCGTAATCTTATGACGTCACACTGCGCCGTTGCTGAGATCTCATCCTCTACCTGTAAGGTTTACGTAGTGAGCTGCTATTTTCAATATTCACATCCTATTGATCCTCACTTACATCACTTACGTTACGTCTTGCAGTTCCTCGTGGGACATAAAATTATCATTGGCGCTGATGTCAATGCGTCATCTTCATTATGGTATGGCAAGTTGCGTTCAACCGACACGGTTCGACGTTGTGCGGTTGAAGATTTCATTGCGGAAATGAATCTTATTATTCACAATACCCCCGATGCACCACCAACTTTTTGCAACCCAATGGGTGAGTCTTCTATTGACGTGACGCTTACGCGCGGCGACGTCTCGATATCCGGATGGCGTGTCCTTCCGGACGCATCCTGTAGTGATCACCGCTTGATCGTGTACGAATTCACACCAAGGGTTGCACAGGATCCACAAAGGGTTCCCTATAATTTTAGATATAAAACTAAAGGTGCGAACTGGGCTTTGTTTGGTTCACTCTTTGCAACTCATACCAAAGACTTCAGTCGCAGTAGTTTATCAGCTGAGGAAAGCGCAGAAATACTATCAGAAACTTTTACATACTGCGCTGATGTAACTATTGGTCGCGGATCTATCACTAACACTCGTAGATGTGATTGGTGGAATGATAGATTAGCCGAACTACGTAGAAGCTACCGGAAAGCTCGTAGAAAATTAAACACTATTAAAAAACATAACGTAACAGGAGATTTGTACAACATTGCTCTCATTGCTCTTAGAGTTGCCAGGTCCCACTACAGAGCTGCTGTGGAAAAATCCAAGGGAAACTTAATTCAGAAACTTGTAAATAAACTCGATAGAGAGGGCCCGTGGTCACCTTTGTATCACGAATTTAAGGCAAATAGATCAATCGACCACGCATACATACAGAACATCAAAATTAATAACAGATATACCACAGGAGTAGAACAAACAGCAGAATATCTTTTAGACTCACTCGTACCTGACGATCGACCGGAAAACGACACAGATCATCACCGACAGATCAGGCAGTGGGCCATCGAACCACCACTGTCTCCAATGTCTGATTTACCATCTTCAGACGAATTTCTCGGTATCATTAGATCCTTGCCGCTAAACAAGGCTTCGGGTGATGATAAAATATCTAACAAAATGATAAAAGAAGCTTGTAAACTTTCGGGTGACACGATTTTCACTGTCTTTAAACGTTGCATTGCTGAAGGAATATTTCCTCGTATATGGCGGTGCGGTAATATTCGTATAATACCAAAAAGTGGCGACAAGCCACCGGATGATCCTAAATCCTACCGACCAATCACATTGTTACCATCGTTAGGAAAGCTTTTAGAACGTCTTGTAGTGCCCCGGCTTCTGCCAGGTGGAGTCAAATTTCATGATAGACAATTTGGATTTACGTTGGGTAAATCGACAACTGACGCTGTTATATCGGTTAGAAAGTTTGTCACAGAGTCAAAATTTCAATACGTGCTGGCTATTTTCTTAGATATATCTGGCGCCTTCGACAACGCATGGTGGCCCATGCTGTTGCTGAAATTAAAATCACGGGGGTGTTTTAAAAATATTTATTCCCTTATCTCTTCGTACTTTTCACAAGGTACAACTAAACTAAGACTTGGTCATCATTCTGTGTCGAAGGCGCTTACAATGGGATGTCCTCAGGGATCGGTGCTAGGTCCATACTTGTGGAATATCGGCTTCGACGATTTTCTTACGATACCAATACCATCCGGATGTACTCTGAACGCGTATGCTGATGACGGCTTATTACTGGTGGAATCTGATACTAGGGCGGGGCTTGAGAGATTAGCCAATAGATGTTTGAACTTGATATCTCAATGGGGTGAACGTAATCGCTTAACTTTTGCACCCAACAAAACCTTCCAGTTACTTTTAAAAGGTAACCTCAAATCACCGCCGAGCATTAGATTTGACAATGTTACTGTAAAAAATAAAACCACAGTGTGTTATCTAGGATTAGTTTTAGAAAGAAACTTTTCATTTATCGAACATATTAAAATAGTTAATGAAAAGTCTAAAAAGAGTTTCTGTGCATTGACAAGGGTATCAACTGCGACATGGGGTCTATCATTTAATACATTAAAGATCATATACGGAGCTACTTATTTAGGTTCTATGTGCTATGGTGCACCTGTGTGGGCCGATAGGGCGACCGTAGGCGCTGTCCGTCGCAAACTGTTACAAGGCCAACGACTTGCACTGATATTTTTGTGCAAGGCATATAGGACGGTTAGCACTGAGGCTTTGCCGGTGTTGGCAGGTGTCCTTCCGGTCGATCTCGAGGTGCAGAGACGTGCAGCCATGTACTATTCAAGACAAAACATGGAATGCGATTTCTTGGGCGCGCGGGATCGCGGTAAAATTACAAGATTGCTTCAACAGCAATCCGATGTCTATAATGACCTCATAGACGAATGGCAGCAACGCTGGGACGAATCATCCAAGGGGCGCCATCTTTACCAATTTTTTCCATCTGTTCGCGAACGGTTGTCGAGGACATGGCTTGAGGTGGATCACTGTGTCGCTCAATTTCTTACGGGTCATGGTAACTTTAAGAGCAAGTTGTATTCATTTAAATTAGTCGAGTCACCATTGTGTCAATGCTCAACACCTAACTCTCATTATGAACAGTCTGCTCATCATATCCTCTGGGAATGTAGTCTTTGGTATAATGAACGTAATATAATGCTGAATAGCTTGCAGGTGACATCTGGGGCGGTATACTATGGGGATCTTGTGTCAACTAGGGTGAATTTCCGTGCGTTTAGGCGATTCTGCCATACATATTATA
Source organism: Arctia plantaginis (assembly GCA_902825455.1). Taxonomy (NCBI): domain Eukaryota; kingdom Metazoa; phylum Arthropoda; class Insecta; order Lepidoptera; family Erebidae; genus Arctia; species Arctia plantaginis. The sequence continues at coordinate 137,364 of CADEBD010000394.1, forward strand.
GAAATCAAATATAGCTCATGTAGGACCCGTAATATTTTGTGGCCGTGGTGCTTCCCTGTTTAAAAGGGTGTATGCCTATTTCACTTCATTTTGTCTCCCGCTTTGCTAAGGAGGGAAGTGGATTTACTGTATTTCCAACTCCTCCAATTTTCTTCTGATTAATTTCGTTGCGGGTTCCAAGACAGTTTAATTTCTTCCTGGGACTTCCCGAGTGTCATAACTCGGTGTGTTCGTGGGTCACTGCTGTGGATCCTGGTGTACAGGAGTTACAGTGGTGGGCGTGTGGGTGGGATTAGTCCCATAAAAAAAAAAAAAGCTTGGTGCATGCACGCTCGGACTTAAGCGCAGCTCAGAAAATGGGCTATCTGAGAACGGCATTATCCGGGGAGGCTCATGATTTTGTGGCACATTTGGACGTCACTAATGATAGTTACGAGAGGGCTCGAACACTGCTAACGGAACGGTATCAAAATATGCGCCGATTAGGTGACGCTCACGTAAGCCGTATACTAGGCTTACCAAAGGTGACCCGGGTCACCGACCTTCGGGCTCAGCTACTGAACCCACTTACAGTAGCATATAATGTGTTAGGGAAGCTCGGGTTCCCGGTAAAGGAATGGTCATTTTTACTGCTTCACATAACGCTCGGTAAGCTGCCGGCTGAGCTGAAGCTCAGGTTTGAACACCACTTCAGAGGGAAGTTACCAACGGATGTGCCCCTCTTTACGGACCTACTCCACTTTCTGGAAGAGGAGTCTAGGATGGTGGGCAATGTAGAAGGGCCGGATGCCCCCCACTTGAGTAGATCGGACAGATATATGGACCACCCCCGAAAGGGAGGGGTTGGTCAGATATCATTGCGACCTCGGGCTCCGCCTAAGGGATTTGCGATGGCGGCGAGCCAGGCGCTGTCTCCCTGCCACTTTTGTGACCCAGCGGCTCACCCGCTCCTGAATTGTGAGGACTTCAGACGAGCTAACGTTGGGGTTCGTCGCCAGTTTGTATGGCGTACAGGTCACTGCTGGGTGTGTTTGGGTAGACATCTAGCCACGGATTGCGAAGCCTTCAAAATGTGTGCCCAGTGTAATGGGCCACATCACACTATACTTTGCCGATTCGGGAGTGGTAGTGGTGCAAACTCCAAAGGTCGTCGGTCAGGTCGATGCACCCTGGAGAAGAATCGCCGATCAGGTCGGCGCTCCCTGTTGCATCAGGATGCACCAAGGGGTGGGGGTGCCCCTCAGGATCAGTTCGCCGGGTATACCCCCGAGAACCACAGGGATTCTCGCGGGGGCTCGGGTACCCAAAATGAGCATCGGGATGCTCGCAGGGGCGGGGGTGTAGTGTGCGGCTCGCCTTACCTTATATGTAACTGCACACATTTATTTAGAACATTATTAAACCGATTATGGACCCTGCCAGGAAGCTCCTAGAACCCTATGAGTATTCTCTAAGCCTCCCAGAGTTTCGTGGTGATAGGCGGTAGAATGGAGTTTATTTATGTGCAATAACTTACATACCTCAGTAAAAACTGATGACATAAACTCTGTTCCCTGATCTGTAATTATTTCCTTCGGAATACCATATCTTAAAATAAAATTATTTACAAATAACCTAGCTACTGAAACTGTATCCTTCCTTTCTAAGGGATAAGCTTCAACGTATTTAGTTAGATCGCACTGTAACGTTAGAATGTACTTAAAGTTATAATTATCTATATCTAATGGACCCATTATATCTAAACTAACTCTTTCAAATGCTGTGGATGCCGTGGATGTGATGACCATCGGCTCCTTAGTGTGCCTGTTGGAGTGCTTTTGAATTTGACAACTTTTACACTTTTTAACGTACTCTATGACGTCAATATTCATTCCTGGCCAATAATAATATTTCCTGATATTATTTAACATCCTATTTACCCTTGCGTGGCCACTCGTGGGCAATAGATGAAAGTCATTTAAAATCACAGTCTTCGTGTCTCTGTCATCAATTCTTATCACGTCGTTAATAACAAGTAACTTAGGAATGTCACCTATAGAAGTAATTTCCTTTAAAACCTTGTTTATAATACTATTATAGCGCTTATTTTTTATTATGACGAGCTCTTTTAACTGTATTCGCTTGCTAAAACGTTGTAATTCTCTCGCTAACACACTTACGGTCGATAACGATCGAGACATTACATAAATTGCTGATTTTTCAGCTACGAATATGCAACTACCATTATCACTAGTTAAACAGTCTAGTTTTTTAATCTGATTTAACGTATCTTTACTACAAAATAAAACTAATTCGACGCTGTCAATTGGTCGTTTGAGAATTTCCACTACCTTAGGCTGATCAGACCTTGGGGCAGAAGATATCTCAGAAGTCGTGTCATTATTGTCACAGTCAGTCTGTAACTTACGAGCTTGAGCTCTTGTCATGACCAATATTGCATGCTTACACATATCTTTTAAACTGGTGGATGTAATAGGCATGGGTATCCGGCTCAATGCATCTGCAGCTGCGTTGTGCCGTCCCGGGATGTAACTTATCTCAAAATCGTACTCTTTAAGATATAGTCTAAATTTAGTAAGTCGGCTTGAAGGATCGGTCATATTGAATAAATAAATTAAAGGTTTATGGTCTGTCGTAATATAAAACTTTTTGTAAGTAACGTAAATAAATAAGGTCTAAAATGTCGTACCGCCCATACGATAGCAAGTAGTTCTAACTCAATCACTGGGTATCGCGTTTCAGCAGGTTTTAAGTTACGACTGGCATACGCGACAACCTTTCCATTGCTATTAGACAGTACGGCACCTAAGCCTTGTTTTGATGCGTCAGTCTGTAGCGTAAAACTGTTACTCTCGGTAAAGTCGGGATAATCAAGTACAGTTGGACTCACGAGTATCTCTTTCAACCTAAAGAACGCTCGCTCACATTCATCACTCCACACAAACGCTACATCTTTCTTACACAACGCATTCAAAGGGTAAGCTATTGCAGCGAAATTCGGAATAAAACGCCTGTAATAGTTAGCAAATACCACGAATCTTTTTACTTCGTCGACATTCTGCGGTTTAGGATAGCTTTGAAGACACTCTATTTTTGATGGATCGGGGAATATACCTTCAGAAGTAATCTTGTGTCCTAAATAAACTATTTCCTTACGCAAGAACTCGCACTTAGAAGGGTTAAATTTTAAATTAACCTTCCGCAAACATTCTAAAACTTTAGAAGATTCTTGTTATTGGTCTCAAGACAATTTCCCACTACTGTACAATCGTCCTGGTACAAAAAACATGCCTTATAATTTAATCCTGACATTGCTACAGTCATGAGACGTGCAAACCCATTTTGCATCGTTTCATCTGATACTGTTTATCAGTAGTAAATGCAGTGAATTTTCTCGAATTTTCCTCTAAAGAAAGTTGATAAAAACTTTGACTAAGATCTAATTTCGAAAAGTAGATATTATTCGACAGTGAATCTAATATCTCAGTAATGTTCGGTAATGGAAATTTATCGTCCTGTATTTTATTATTAAGCTGACGATAGTCCACTACAAGTCTCCATTTCCTTTCTCCTGACTTATCTGCCTTTTTGGGAACCAGAAGGACGGGACTAGACCATTCCGAAACTGTCTCTTCTATGATATCGTTCTTTAACATATCACTTATTTGCCTTTGTACCTCGTCTTTCAGTGCATTCGGCAACCGATAAGGCTTAACGTACACAGGAGACGTATTTTCCTTTAATTTAATAGAATGTTCTAATAAATTTGTAGTAGTGAGTGTGTCTCCCGGTAGGTGGAAAACATCAGCATACTTCGCACATATGCTTTCAATACTTCGTTGTTCCTCCTTATTTAGATATAAATTTAATTCTAAAGTACTAAGCAAAGTTTTGACTCTATCTGTAGTAACGGTATTATCGTCAAACCTACAAACGTTAAAATTCTCTAAACAACTAGTACTTATATCCGAAAAATGTATATTTACCGAACTATTTGTAGTATTTAAAATCCTAACAGGAATGAAACCATTGCGTGGTTTCGATACAATACCCGCTGTGTAAACACCTTTATAAATTTCTTTAGACAAAATGACGCAATCCCTATCTTGTGACGTCGGAAAGTGTTTTATTACTTCGCAGCGAGGCGGAATTGTAAACATATTGTTACTACTACTATTAACTGAAATATTAACTGATTGGTCTCGGTTTTCTAAACTTAAAGTACCATCTTTATAATTTAATATCCCGTTATATCTCATAAAAAAAATCTGACCGAGAATGCCTTCTGCGGCACAAGATAAGTTCTCAAAAATATAGAACTTTTGATTGAACTCTACGCCGTTAATAATAATATCTAAGTAAATATATCCCAGAGATTCTAAATATCCACTAATCCCCTTAATAGCTATCTTATCCTGTTGCATTAAACCTAACAAACTCTCGTGTCGCGACAACCATTCATTCTTAAGCACACATAAACTCGCTCCGCTGTCTATTAATAAATTGAAATTACTATTATTTCTAAGTTGACAATTAACTACACAAAAATCACTAAAACTAAAAATGGAATGAGTGCATTCCTTAGGGACGAAAAAATTCTAAGTTATTAGCAATGGTCGCATCATTTTGAACATTGGACTGTTGCACGCTATGCTGGACATATTAACTACGTGCCGTCCGCGCACCGCGATACTGCTGACGCTGCTGAACGTCTTTGCTATTACCTCGATGTATAAATAACGAGGGTCTTTGACCGCTACTCGTGCCATTGTACTGTGTACGATTTACTTTATTGCTATTATAATTATTATAGAAGTGATTATTACCTCGGCCACGAAAACCTCGTTTATAAGTGAAATCACGCCTATTATTTTGGGTAGCCCTAAACTGCATGACCTGATCTTGATGTTGGGTACACATGGACTGTTCGTCTACCGCGGCTCTAATGGCCTCAGGCAATGACGTAAATTCCCTTGATGCAATGATGGTACCGAGACGATGATCGGCTAAACCATCACTAAACCTCTTGATTGCAGTCTTCTCAATTGAGAGGACGCAATATTTCGTAGGCATCACGATTATCGTTCGCCTGAGCTATCGTGAGCTTCACGAACAACTCCTCGAGCTCTGTACCGAATTTCTCAATACTTCTACGCCCTTGAGAAGCCCTAAACAATTGTGTTTGCAAAGCGACCGTAGACTTTATAGGCAATAAATATTTTCGAATGTCCTGTACAAAAGTTTCAACATCCCTATATGTAGACCTAAGCCGAAGTTTGGCACTTGGTGACAACCGAGTTTTTAAGACAAATTCTATTAATTTGCTTCTACTTTCCTCATTTAAAACTGAATTATAAAATAAAATACCATCTACGAGCTGCTTAGTCACCTGCTCCTGGCCATTCATTACCGGCAATAAGGAAATTGCAGTTTTACCTAATAAATCCCTAGAACTAGTTAGACTGCTATTGTCTATCATACAAAATAAACCCTTTATATATTTAAAAGTTAATTGAATTTCATTAATTAATGTTTGAAAGCACTCACAAGATTCTTTGCTTATCTTGCGATCAGTAACTTCTTGGTTCAACTGAGTCAAACACACACCACACACACCACACCAGCCCGAGTCGGCTATTTATATTAGGTAGGTAGGTAGGTTAGGTATTTATATTAGTTAAATTAACAAAATTACGTGACCCTGGAATGAGGCTGACCGCTTGCTTGTGAGCCGCGTGACTGCCAGTATATCAGATGGTACTTAGGAGCTCATTTACGCACAAGAAGGCCACAAACAAAAGAGCACGCCGTCTGGAGAAGTATCTCTTGACCCGAAATCTGGAGCCCTACGAATGGATTAACACTCATATAATCGTTCAGATTGCAGAAACAAATGACTACAAGAAAAATAAGATTAACTTACCACTGAAGTGTGTACTTAGGACACAGAATTTACTAAAAATGGATTAACAGACAATCAAAATGCTACTTCAGATCGGAAGACTAGAATCACCAGAGTGTCCTTTGCGGCTGGAAGCCGGACTTATATATGCTCGGTTTGTGAAACTTCTAGAAAGAATCCCTTCTTTATTTAGTCATGAATGGGAATCAATCGAATTCAATTTGTCATTGAGGTTAACTCGACTCAAATTCAATGGTAGGCGCTTCCTACCATATCAGGACACATTTAACACCAATACAATTCGACAGGATAATTTATCACTATGACATACCGAAAAAACACTCCATCTAGTGGTCCGATGGCGGACGAAGAGACATCAATACTATAGTTACAATCTACTTCGGATAAGCCAACCATAAGCTGCAGCGAAAGAAAAGTGCGACGCGGGGCGACAGGTGTCACTGTTGACAACTCCGTACGCAATACATATATATTGGATAAATAACTGTTACAATATGTATTTACATGTATAACATCTCCAATTATATCTTCCACATTATGGCACATGAGCATCAATGTTATGATGACTACAAACATTAGGGCGCATTCACACAATACATACAAGCACCATGCACGCATAATCTCATAAAGCGGTATAAGTAGCAAACGGATCACATATATTACATAATACATATATTACACAATTTACATATATACAGAGAAACTGCAATATATAAATGCTAATCTTTGTTAGCCGCGGCAGTCTCTAACAAAAACCCGCTCCAGATCGCTCTCTGAACGAATTACATGCGTGCGTTTCCCATCCGCTTCGTTAGTGAGTATTCTACGGCGTTTAGGCCACGTAAATCTGCAACCCAATCCAGTGGCTGCTTGTCGGGTTCGATAGAACAAGTGTTTGTTACTTCTAGTGAGCCTTTCGTTGAGGTAGAAACGCTGCGACGGCGCATCAATGTCAAGGCCGGCTGTAGTGGCACCGCGCTCTGCAGCAGTTCGTCTCGTAACCCGCGCCGCGCCAGTCTTACTACGATACGCCGGCACCGCGACGCCGCTGCCACCCCAGTCACCTCACGTGACCGCTCTACGACGACTAGCTTTTTGATAGATTAGATAGCAGCAGTTCCTGTTCTCTTTCACTGAGCTCCGTTTGCAGTTGCTTCACTGTATGTTCTAGCTGGTTCACTGCATCTTCCTGGGAGGCTGCGGCGTGATTCTTCTCGAGGTCATCGAGTCGTGTCTCCAGGTGGTCGACCTTCTTTTTGTATGTGGCCACAGCCTGACGAATATCAGCCATCTCAAGACGAATCTCCCGCAGCTCTGACTTCACATCCTCTCTCATCTCCCTCATCTCCACCCGCATAAGCTTCAGTTCGCGGGCAATGTCAGTGTCAGCACTTCTTGACAGACTAGCACTGCCACAGACCGATTGAGAGGAGTCATAAGAGCTGGTGGGAGTACTCTTATCGTCTTCATCGCACGTTTCCCTCGCTGTAGATGGTTGTGCGCGCCCGTACCAATCTTTTAAGCCAGGCGCCACTGACGCGCGCACTTCGCACATTAAACCTTATAGCCAGGGAAATAGACATATTCTGTTGTGCTCTGAGTGAATTCACAAGAGTAGCGTTGAATGCTATTTGCTATAACATGGACCTGTAATACGTGAGGCCTGTCGGCCTAGTGGGCCGGAGATCGAGGGTTCGATTCCCGCCCGGGACGAGTGGTTGTGTGATAGGCGGGTCAGTATGTGCCGTGTCATGAAGTGGTTTGTTTGTGATGTGTGTGATTGGAAGTATATGAGTGTGACTGTGTGTCCGGCTGTAGTGATGAATGAGGTTGCATGAGGTTGCTAAAATTGTTTATAAAATAAGTGTTATTTACTACTGTACATGTTTTTAACAACGAATGGCTACACTATTGTATTAGGTACAAAACCTGTAAAAATAGTTGTATTGTGTGTCATATATAAATAAAAAAAAAAAATGAATATATATTATCCTAAATGACGCTGATTACATACCACTTAACTTATGCGATCAGGCAAATCTTCACAACACTGACAACTCCGACCCACAAAAACAGAAAATAGAAAACTGGAAAAAGAAAGTACTACATGGACGGCACCCTCATGACTTAGAAAAGCCTCACATTAATACAATAGTGTCTAACAAGTGGCTACAAAGTGAAGTGAGCTAAAAAGTGGGGTTCCCTGAAACTGAAGGCTTTATGACAAGATCAAACCATTAACACCAAAAACTACAGAAAATATATTATTAAAGAACCCACTCTCACAAGTGACAAATGTCGCCGATGTCACACTCAATCTGAAACTATACAGCACATAATAGGAGCATGCACAACACTCGCACAAACAGACTACACTGAAAGACATAATCAAGTTGCAAACATTATTCATCAAAAACTAGCACTCAAACACTCACTCATACAAGACACCAAAACTCCCTATTAACAATATAAACCACAAAGTATCCTAGAAAATGACACGCACAAAATATACTACGACCGCGCGACTACAGATAAAACCATACACTTCAATAGACCAGACATAACCCTGCAAGACAAGATTAGGAAAATCACATACCTTATAGATATTGCAGTCCCAAACACACATAATTTACAAAAAACAATATCCGAAAAAAAAAGCAAGTATGCTGACCTGAAAGAGGAAGTGCTCAGAATATGGAAACAACATAACGTCTACATAGTCCCCATAGTCCTCTCCACGACTGGTATCATTCCAAACCATCTTCTCCATAGCTTAAAACAATTAGGTTTATCAGAATTCGTTTATATAAGTTTACAGAAAGCCTCGATATTAAACACATGTACAATCGTCAGAAAATTCATGTAGTTAGATGACACCCCACCAACATAATGTACACACCACATGCTGTATTTACTTGGTTTAGGCCCGTAAACACGGTGGAACCAGCTAAAAAGCTGAGAAAATAAAAATTAAAACACAAAATAATAATAATATATTTATTTATCAGAATATTATTGAGGTACAGGTGTTAGACATAATATGACATCCATAATATTCTGCTGTTTCCAGCGTACAAATATTTATAGGAAGGATTAGTAAATAAAATGTCAAGAATGATTAAATACACTTGAGGATATTAAAAATGTAAAAAATTATTCAAAGTAATGTTATAGGTATTAAATTGAATTGAATTATTGAAAATATAAAGGCAAGTCGTCGTCTAATTTATAATTTGAACCAGATTTTTTTTTCATTTTAAATCTCATTTGTTGAGTAGTAACACTTATACAATAGGAAGTCAAATAATTTATTTTTTAATGTCATGAAGTTAAGGTTTTTAAAAACAATAGGTAATTTATTACAAACACGAATTGCCATACAGTAAACATTATTGGAAAATAATTTAATTCTTTGTTGGGGTACACATAATTTGTGGATATTTCGGCTTTTTCTTATAACAACATCATTATGTACTGGAAATAAAGCTTTATTTTATGTACAAAGATACAGAGTTCGAATATGTATAAAGATGGAAGTGGTAATATTTTTAAATGTTTAAAGAGTGGGACACAGCTTTCTAATGGTCGGGCTCTAGTTATTGATCTAATGCATAGGCTCGGTATGCTTTATTGATATCAATAGAATTACCCCATATTATAATGCCGTACCGGAGAATTGATGCTATGTAGCCGTGATAGGCATAGAGTGCAGCATTGATACCAGCTACGCGAGTCAGTCTGTACAAAACATATACAAATCTTTGCGGTTTAGTGCACCGAGAGGTTTTGGCCTACTATACCACGCTGGCCAGACGGGTTGGTATAGGGTTCGTGTCAATTCACGGTGTCCACCGAGGCGGCTTGCGCCTTGGCCGGAACACCCCCGTGGGATTTGGAGGCGGAAGTGCTCGCCGAAGTTTATCGGCGAGTGGCTGACTTCCGGGCGGAGAGCGGATTTCGCCCTCCGCCCGAAGACGTGCGCGAGTGGCGCGAAGCCGCTCGCCGAGCCACTATGGTGAGATGGTCGTTCCGGCTGGAGACTCCACGCGCTGGCTTCGCCGCCGTGGAGGCTCTCCAGCCGGTCATCGCCGAGTGGGCAGGGCGGCAGCACGGGACCCTTTCCTTCCGGCTGACGCAGGTGCTTTCCGGGCACGGTTGCTTCGGAAAGTACCTGTACTCGGTCGCTAGGAGGGAATCGAGTCCCGCCTGCCACCACTGCGACTGCGGTGAGGATTCGGCCCAGCACACGCTGGCGGTTTGCCCCGCATGGGCGACGCAGCGCCGGGCCCTCACTGCAGTCATCGGAGCAGATCTCTCGCTACCGGCCGTAATTCGCTCCATGGCCGGTAGCGACAGTTGTTTTACCGCGGTCGCAACCTTCTGCGAGGAGGTAATCTCGCAGAAGGAGGCGGCGGAGAAGGCCCGGGAGGACGACCTCCACTCGGACCTGATCCGCCGCCGGCGAACCGGGCGGCGGAGGCGCGCCTACCTGCGCCTCATGCCGCTCTGAGTGTGGCCGCGGGTGGACGGGATGGGTTCTCCCCTCCACCCGTATTAGTTGGCCAGCCGCGAGGGGGTGGCGTCCGCGTGTGCCGGACGCCGCCTAAAGAGAGGGTCCACTGAGACGGAGCCCGCGCCAGGAGCGGGCCGGCGCTGGGAGGGGTCCAGAAGGAGATAGCTACCTGGACCCCTCCTAAACCGGAAGCGCAAAGAGGGCACACCGTGTGGTTTTAGTCGGTTCGAGTCCGACACACCGCCCCGCCGAACGAGAGCCCCGGCGGGGTGACGGTCCGAGGGGATTTCCACACGTAAAAAAAAAAAAAAAGGGTTCGTGTCAATTAGGGCGACTTTTGCCCAATTTGGGCGGGGCCAGTGTTCCCAAGAGGCGGCTGTACGCGGGGGTTGTCCGGTCCATGGCGCTGTATGGTGCACCGGTGTGGGTGGCGGCTCTGACCGCCCCGAATAGGGCGCGCCTCTGGCGCCCCCAGAGGATATTGGCGGTCAGAGCCATACGCGGATACCGCAAGGTGTTCACCGAGGCGGCTTGCGCCTTGGCCGGAACACCCCCGTGGGATTTGGAGGCGGAAGTGCTCGCCGAAATGTATCGGCGAGTGGCTGACGGGCGGAGAGCGGATTTCGAAGACGTGCGCGAGTGGCACGAAGCCGCTCGCCGAGCTACCATGGTGAGATGGTCGTTCCGGCTGGAGACTTAACGCGCTGGCTTCGCCGCCGTGAAGGCCCTCCAGCCGGTCATCGTCGAGTGGGCAGGGCGGCAGCACGGGACCCTTACCTTCCGGCTGACGCAGGTGCTTTCCGGGCACGGTTGCTTCGGAAAGTACCTGCACTCGGTTGCCAGGAGGGAATTGAGTCCCGCCTGCAACCACTGCGACTACAGTGAGGACTCGGCCCAGCACACGCTGGCGGTCTGCCCAGCATGGGCGACGCAGCGCCGGGCCCTCACTGCAGTCATCGGAGTGAATCTCTCGCTACCGGCCGTAGTACGCTCCATGGCCGGTAGCGACAGTTTTTTTACCGCGGTCGCAACCTTCTGCGAGGAAGTAATCTAGAAAAGGAGACGGCGGTGAAGGCCCGGGAGGACGACCTCCACTCGGACCCAATCCGCCGCCGGCGAACCTGGCGGCGGAGGCGCGCTTACATGCGCCTCATGCCGCCCTGAGTGTGGCCGCGGGTGGACGGGATGGGTTTTCCCCTCCACCCGCATTAGTTTGAGGGTAGTTCTCAAGTACACATCAAAAACTTTAAGCTCTATTTTAAATTATAATTAAAATTGTTTTAGTACTGATTAAACACATTTAATGAATTATTTCACTAACTGAGATTACCTTCTGCCGGTGAAAGTGTTATTTCCACACATTAGTTTATTATCTGCCATACAAATACATACAATGGAGTCCTTACTGAAGACCATCGCTAACATGAATGTTATGTTTAACACTCGAATTGCAGAATTTGAATCAAGTGACAAGCTTCAAAAGGAAGTCAGCTCATCTGCATCACCCGCCAAACTTGCAACAGAGTTTGCAACATTCAAAAAGTTTGTCCTCGAAGCTCTAAATAACATCCAACAGCAGGTACAAATATTGGCTCAGTCTGCAGACAACATGGAGATGCGCAGCGGGAGGAAGATACTACTGCTTCATGGTGTGCCCGAGGAGAAGAGTGAAGACATTGCATTGGTGGCTGGTAGGGTCTTCATGAACAGTGTAAGGTGAGCGGTTTAACTACAAATAGCATTAAAAGGAGTCAAAGGGTGGGACGGGTCTCATCGTCCAGACCCGCCCAGGCTCATACTTGTAAAATTTCAACAAGTTGCCACTAGAGATTCTGTATGGTTCGCTAAAACGAACTTGAAGGGCACTGGGGTCATCATATCAGAGTTCCTAACGAAATCCAGACATCATCTCTTCATGTCTGCACGTCAGAGGTTTGGCATAACTAAATGTTGGACCCGAGAAGGTATTATTCATATTGCGGGTCCTGGCGATAAAAGGCATCGCATAACAACACTTGGTGAACTGGACGCTATTGGTGATTATGTGGTGAACCAGTAGCTGCTGCCAAACCAACAGTGAGCAAGACCAGGCGTGCCGCTATAAAATAATAGTATTGTATTTGGTTTGGTCACCCAACTGTTTGCGATTGTGTGTATGCTTAGTTTGTCACATAATATTCACTTCAACCGAAGGGACCTTCACACTGTATATTTACTGTACCTACGTTATATATTGGTTGATTGCATACCCTATTTTCAATTAATTTTGTAAAATATGTAATTGTTAATATCACAAGCATAGAGGAAAATTGCGGTAAGTCAAACTAAGCTGTCATTTGTGACAACAGGATTGCATTCCGGTTCATATCTTTTAATAGATTTCACATGATTTGGATACCAGCCTTTTAGTATTATAATTACCTACTTTCTATTTATTTCTAAACTAGTGTTTTTATTTTTTATTTTCAGTTTAAAAATATTAAGTGTTATTTGGACGCAATCTTGAATTAGTTCTATGATGCTACATTAAGCAAACTTTTCTTTTATTAATCTGTTTATTATTATAAAACATACAGCCGGCAGACGGATAAATTGGAGAATTTTAGTAATATTTTATACAACTTAAACGTATTTTTTTATTTTTTAATAACGTTCGGAAACCGGCCCCGCTCGAGGCATGCGCTGAAGAACCCTCGCAGTCGGGGCTCGAGAGCCTCGTCGACTAAGGCCAGGACCCACGCTCGGCCAGGAATGCCATCGGGTCCCGGGGCGGTGTTTTTAGCTTTAAGCCGTAACACCGCCACCCTTAGTTCCACCCCAGTGACCTCAGGCACGTCGTCGTCATCCACGTTAGGAGCCTCAAGCGCCGGAGGCGGAGCCATCTGTGGCGGAGTATGCTCCACCACTCGCGTTGGGAACAGGGAGCCAACGACCCTCTCAAGCAGCTCTGGCTGAAGACACTGTGTGAGCAGCGGGGCCCATAGGCGCATCTTGCCCCTAACCATACGGTAGGGGCGTCCCCACGGATCCCGCTCCAGTGTCTCCAGCATCTCGCGGCGGGCCTCGCTCTTGGCCCGCTTTATCGCTGCCTAAAGGGTCCTCTTGGCAACCCTGTAACCTGCTAACAGCTCCGCCTCTCTCGCTGCCGCATCTCCGGGGCGGCGACGCCCCCCGCGGAATCTGGACCACTGGCGGCGCGCGGTCACGCAGGCTTGACGCAGCCGTGCGATCTCCGTCGACCACCAGTAGACCTGGCACCTCGCAGTATTGGGCTGAGCCCTAGGCATCGCCGCATCGCAGACGCGGGTCATGGCCTCCCGGAACCACTGTGCCTCAGCATCGACGTCGACAGGCCTGTCCGGCGCAGGAGCCCAGGCCTGTGGTTCAGGTGGTGCCGGTCTGACCGGCGCGCCATCTGTAGGGGCGGAGACGTCAAACAGAATATATCGGTGATTTGAACCTTTCTTCATCCCGACAACGACGCGCCAGCCCTGGACACGACGCGCTAGCGAGGGGCATGCGAACGAGATGTCCACGATCGAACTATTCCTCGCCGTCACGAACGTGGCCACGGCCCCCCGGTTTAGGAGAACTAGGCCGAATCTTTCACCCAAGTTCTCCAATGCCCTGCCCCTCGGGTTCGTGCGCAGGGAACCCCAAGCCTGCGACCAGGCGTTGAAGTCCCCCAGCACAAGAACCGGGTGGGGGCGACAGGCATCGACGACGACGGCCAGCTGATTCAGCCATTGCTCGTACTCAGTTAGGTTTCGGTTCGGCGTTAAATAAGCGGCCACGACCGCTATATCCCCAACTATCGCCGCTACACAGCCCCATCCCCTTGCAACTACTGCAAGAGGTGGAGTGCCGGCTGCGGTACCGTGCACCAGGGTCGCCGTGCCGTCCAAGTCGGTCTCCCAGGCAGGCCCGAGAAACCGATGGACATATGGCTCGGCGACAGCGGCGATGTTGATGGACCACTGTGCCATGCTCTGGAGCAGAAGATCCTGAGTATCGGCACCGTGGTCTACGTTCACCTGGAGGATGCGGAGATGTGGATCCATCACTGGACTTCCATCCCTGCATCCCGCAGCGAACTTTGCTGCTGTCCAGCGTCACTCCCCGTCTGGATCAGCGGCCCGGAGGCGGAAGGTCGGCCTCCCGGCTTCGGTCCTGATAGGGCACAGGCCTTACCACCAACCCGGTGGTCGGCAGGCTTGCCCCCCGCTGCGCACATTTTTTTTTTTTTTTTTTACGTGTGGAAATCCCCTCGGACCGTCACCCCGCCGGGGCTCTCGTTCGGCGGGGCGGTGTGTCGGACTCGAACCGACTAAAACCACACGGTGTGCCCTCTTTGCGCTTCCAGTTTAGGAGGGGTCCAGGTAGTTATCGCCTTTTGGACCCCTCCCAGCGCCGGCCCGCTCCTGTTGCGGGCTCCGTCTCAAAATGTTTCCTCTCTTTAGGAGACGTCCGGCACACGCGGACGCCGCCCCCTCGCGGCTGGCCAAACTAATGCGGGTGGAGGGGAGAACCCATCCCGTCCACCCGCGGCCACACTCAGGGCGGCATGAGGAGCAGATGAGCGCGCCTCCGCCGCTCGGTTCGCCGGCGGCGGATCGGGTCCGAGTGGAGGTCGTCCTCCCGGGCCTTCTCCGCCGCCTCCTTCTGCGAGATTACTTCCTCGCAGAAGGTAGCGACCGTAGTAAAACAATTGTCGCTACCGGCCTTGGAGCGAACTACGGCCGGTAGCGAGAGATCCGCTCCGATGACTGCAGTGAGGGCCCGGCGCTGCGTCGCCCATGCGGGGCAGACCGCCAGCGTATGCTGGGCCGAATCCTCACTGTAGTCGCAGTGGTGGTAGGCGGGACTCGATTCCCTCCTAGCGACCGAGTACAGGTACTTTCCGAAGCAACCGTGCCCGGAAAGCACCTGCGTCAGCCGGAAGGAAAGGGTCCCGTGCTGCCGCCCTGCCCACTTGGCGATGACCGGCTGGAGAGCCTCCACGGCGGCGAAGCCAGCGCGGCGAGTTTCCAGCCGGAACGACCATCTGACCATGGTGGCTCGGCGAGCGGCTTCGCGCCACTCGCGCACGTCTTCGGGCGGAGGGCGAAATCCGCTCTCCGCCCGGTAGTCAGCCACTCGCTGATAAACTTCGGCGAGCACTTCCGCCTCCAAATCCCACGGGGGTGTTCCGGCCAAGGCGCAAGCCGCCTCGGTGGACACCATGCGGTATCCGCGTATGGCTCTGACCGCCAATATCCTCTGGGGGCGCCAGAGGCGCGCCGCCTCGTGGGAACACTGGCCCCGCCCAAATTGGGCAAAAGTCGCCCTAGGGTGGAGGCAGTGTCCACCAACTTCGGACCAACTTTCGGGATGTCGGAAGTGCTCGTCGAAGAGCCACCTACCGTCTAGGACCAGACCCAGGTACCTCATCTGGGCCCGGACCGGTACGAGGACCGAGCCGACCTCGATTGAGGCGCCGGCCGGTGGACCACGACAGGGCCCATGAAATAATAGGGCCTACGTCTTATCCAGGGCCACCCGCAAACGCCTCAATGCGCCCGACCACCAGGGAAACTCCCGTGGTGGCCAGGCGCGCCGCCTCCTGGAAGTTAGCCCCCCGGGCCGTGACTAAAGTGTCATCTGCGTAGCAGAGTACCCCCAGCCCGGGGGGGGAGACGCCCTCGTAGGGCCCAGTCGTATCCAATGTTCCACAGGAGTGGTCCTAGGACAGACCACAGAACACCGCACGACATGGCCCTGCGTCTCAAGACGCCATCTCGGTCCTCGTACATGACGGTTCGCTCCTCAAGATAGTCTGCCACCACCCGCCTCAGGTACTCCGGCACTCCGTGGTAGCGGAGCGCTTCCCTGATGCAGCTGAATGGCAGACTATTAAAGGCGTTGGCGATGTCCAAGGACACCGCCAACACCACTCCGCCGCAGCTCACGGCCTCCTCGGTCACGGCCCTAAGGCGCATCCGAAACCGAATTAGGCGTCCGACAGATCGGGGCCAACCTCGCAGAGGTGCCGGACGATGCAGGCAGAGAGTATCCTCTCAAAAACCCCGTTTACCCGCCTCGTCCAGCAACACGATAGGCCTATAGGCCGCGACCGAATCGGCAGGCCGTCCCGGCGCCTGCAGCAGGACCAGCTTCCCGCATTTCCAGCGCTCAGGGAAGCGTCCGGACGCCAGGCTAGCGTCCAACATCCCCCTGAGGTCCGACATGTAGTCGAGGGCTCGGGCCATCACTCGGGCTGGAACCCCGTCCGGTCCGGGGGCAGTGTTCTTGGATCGAATTCGTAGAACAGCCGCCCCTAACTCCGATTCCCTGACGGGCGGAAAATCAGCCTCGCTGCCCCCGTCGTCTCCGGCTGATTCAGCCATCGACGGGGGTGTGTGCTCCGCCTGCTGCGGGAATAGGCCCTCGACCACTTCCTGCAGGAAGCTGGGCTTTAGAGTCTCCGTAAGGGGGGGGGCCCGACGTGCGGAGCTTTTGACGCACCGCACGATAAGGGCGACCTCAGGGGTCACGCTCGAGACTCTCCAGCATCTCCTCTCTACATGCATATTTGGCGCGGCAGATGGCCAGCCTCAGAGTTTTCCGAACTTCTCGGTAATCCTCATGAAGCCGGTCCGCCAACTCCTGGGACCACCAGTAGACCTCCTTCCTTGGAGGCCGACAATCACGAACGCGAGGCATGGCCGCATCGCAAATCTGCGTAATCGCATCGCAGAAGCGACCAGCCCCCATGTAGACCTCCTCGGTCGGGGCCTGCGGAGACAGCCAAGAGTGAATAATGGCCGCCTCCTCTAGTTGTCGCCGCCCTGTCGAGCTTGGCGACAGCCCACCACGTGAAGCGGGAAGGGCGCCGCGCCGCGTGACCCCTACTGGGGTCCTGGGACCGGGAGAGCTCGAATCGGATGTACAAATGATCCGAGAGCGTCTCGACCTCTTCCAGGACACACCAGTTCCTTACTCGTTCGGCGACTGCAGGGGTAGCGAACGAAAGGTCCACTATCGACCCCCCCCTGCTGTCGCACGCACGTGTTGGTGGAGCCCCTGTTCAGCAAACAGAGGCCCACCGACGCCGCCCACTCCTCGACGGCTTCGCCCCTGGCGTCCGTCGCAGGGGAACCCCACGCATTGGACTTTGCGTTGAAGTCCCCCAGCACGAGGACGTACCCTTGTCTCTTAGCGACAAGGGCGAGGAATGAGCCGGCGTGGAGCCGACGACTGCCACGGAGCCGTCCCGGTCACCCATCCAGTTTGGACGGGGAGGAACAAAATAGGGCTCCGCGACTACGGCAACACCTATCGACCACTGTGCCATGGTTTGCAGGAAGAGATCCTACACCGCGGCACAGTGGTTGAGATTCGTCTGGACCAGGAGGTTGGAGACTTGATCCATTACTGGATCGTCTCTACAACCTCCTCCATGGGCGTCGGCGTCGACGCGATATTGACGTCGGGGGTAGCCTGGGTCGGCAGGCTAGACCCCGGCGTTTCAGGAGGAGAGGCTTCCAGGGGGGCTGCAAGCCTCCCCGCGCTTCTCGGGGACGAGCGAGCTTGCAGCCCCCCTGGCCCATAATGTTATTGTTATTATATTATTGTTTGTAAATAAATGAACTATGAACTATGTGATTGGCGGGCTTTTTACCCGCCTCACACACCGGGCAGTGGGGGGTGGCAGAGCACTCTGCCGCCTTGTGCCCGGGTTGACCGCAGCGGAAGCATAAACCGCTGCAGTCAAAGCACGCGCACTTGGTGCGAGTGTGTCCCGCGGCTAGGCACTTGAATCACCTCATCGGCCTCGCGGCCAGAACCGTGATTCTGGCATTCAGGAAGCCGACGAGAATGCTTCCGGCGTCGCCTAATACTTTGGCCGACGCCACGGGACAGCTCACCCACACCGCACCGAGGCCTCCCGGACCCGGACGGACGGTGCCGACTCTGATGGTGTCCGCGGTACACCCAGTCTTCTTCATGACTGCATCGCGGACATCCTCCGACGTGATGGAGTCGTCCAGGCCCGAGATGCGCAGTTCTGCGCATTTGGTGGGCCTGGCGATCCTTACACCGTCCGTGGTGGCGAAAATTCCCCGCAGCTTCTCGGCGAATTTGTCGGCCGTCACCGCGCCTTCAGCCCCAGGGAACTCGAATACTCGAGCTCCCGTCTGGGCGCGGCGCAACCTCATCGCTGCCGTCCCGAACTCAGTGGCGAGACTGGGACGGGACCCTTTAAAGAGGGACGCGTACGTGAGCCCGCCATTGCCCGCCTCCGGCGACAGGGTGACGACTACAGCCGCGGTTTTGGGCGGCTGCAGCTTCCGCGGCCTCTTATTAGAGGCCGTTGTCACCGGTGGTGAAGGCTGGGCATGGGCTGCTTTCTGAGCAGCCCTTCTAGCCCGCCTTCGGGACTTCTTGGGAAAGCCACTCCGCTCCTCTTCGCCGCTTTAGGCCCCGTCTTAGCCGGCGCCTTGGCCGGCGCCTGGGCCGGCGCTTTGGCTGGCGTCTGGGCCGGTGCCTTGGCCCCCCTCCTCGGCCTTTGGGGAGCCGGTGGAGTCGGGGCCGACGCTGCCACCGCGTAGGAGACGCGGCCTGCCACAACGGGGAACGCGGTCGTCGCAGCGGCCTTAGGCCGGGCGGTGGGCGGGGGGCGCACAACCGGCGCAGGGGGCAGTCTCGCCTCCAGGCCGGCCAGACGGCCGTCGCCGGGCATACGCCCAACTGCGTCAAAAATATCACGCAGCTGGGCGTCAGGCACCCCTGAGTTGGTGGTAGGGGTAGGCCTGGACGCGGACGGGGCCTCCCACTCGGGGAGGCTCGTCTGGAAGCGGTCAAACTGAGCGCTCAGCCCGTTCACCCGCTCCGTTAGCCTCTCGTTGGCGGCCTGCGGGCGAGCCATCTCGCCTGTCAGGTCCTCCACTACCTCCGACACAGCGGAGGAGGAGTCCTTAAGGGCCCTCACAAAGGAGCCCTTAAGGTTCACGGACTTGGTGGCCACCTTTTTTATGATGTCCACCGCCGCTCTCGCCCTCTCCTGCACAGACACGGGAACCCGGGGGGCATCTCCCTCCACAGGCTTCCGAATCTTAAGCAGGAGATCTGCGATCTCCTCCTCCGCTACGGCTTCGCCTTCCGCTCGGACACGCCTGTAAGACTCCGCCCCCAGAGAAGGCGGAGCCCGACGGGACGGGGACAGGGGCACGCGACCTCGCGATCGGCGTCCGTGACCGTCCTCGCTGGCTGCCGGCCACCGTAGGTGGCAGCATGTCCTGTGAGGGGTCAAGACCCTCCTCTCCAGAGCGTCCACGCTTGCGGCTCCCAGTGTCGCGGAGTTCAACCTCCATAGTGTCCAGTGCGTCAATCGTCACACTGAAGCCACCGTCTGCTGAAGCAACCGACCTGGAGCGGAGACGCTCCAGTCTGACTACTGGGAGCCCCATCGAGATAGGCGTTCCCGACACCACCTCGCCTTCAGTGGACGCTAAATCCACTCCACCACTCTTCCTCCTTGACTCCTCCTTCTCCTTCCTTTCCACCGTTTCATTGTCCTTTTGGCTTGCCTGGTTCGTCGTTTGTGTCAGTCCTTTTCCTTTTGTTTCTTTTACAATTTTCATAATATACCCACGAGTGGGGGAGAACTAAAGGTCCACCCGGGCAGAGATCCCCAATACCTGGGCAAGCGTAAATTTATGCCCAACCGAGGGGTCCGCAAGTGCCCCGGCTGGGAGTGCGCTTACGACTGAACTACCCATCAGCCATGCATTCCCTGGCCACGCACCAGAACACGGGATTCGTTGATTTTTGGAGAGGTTTTCTTCCTCGCGGTCCGGGCGGTTAAGCCAAGACCCTCGCCCCCGATCAGAGCCGCGAGACTTGACCACAGCGCTCTTCTCGGGATTACGATATGCCGACGGTGACAGGGAGACTACGTCCCCCTGCCTGCTTGGTGGTAGTGTCAGTACACGCCGAGCCTGTCCTCCTTACTCCACCGCTATCAGCGGAGAAACTTGCCCCTACAGGGCCCCACCTTCTGGTTTTTTACCGAGGTTTCCTCCTCCATGCTCCGAAGAGCGAAGAGCCAGCAGGGCAACCGGCAGACACGCCCACCCTGCTGGACCAGGCCTTGCCCGAGAGCCGATAAACGGCTTCCTCTTCTGCTAGAATATTAGCCGCTGGCGATAATCCTCTCCTCCAAGAGGACAAGGAGGAAACAGCAGCGGCGTGCACAGGATTATGACACTAGGTATGCGGCAGAGTAGTCGATCATAAAAACTTTTTCTTTTATAAATTTTTATCTTAGCCACAGCCACGCGATGGACCTCTAAGTCGGAAACCATGCCAACAGAACAAGTCTTAGATGTACTACTATTCATGTACATCTTCAACGGGAACACTGACAAAACTGCGATAGATTGGCGATAGATCGCGGCGGAGGAAATTCTAATAAGTAAAATAATAAGCTAAAATATTATAACTACTCACCTGGTCTTCTTCAAGTTTCTGATATTCACATATTCAAGGTTAAGATTACTTGAGATTACTATATCCCAATGTAAATAAACGCAAGATTTCGGCCACCTCAAATATCTTATCCAAGTGAGTGATAGTTACAGACCTTTAGACACAATTTTAATCTTTTCACTGAATGTCAATTGTGAGAACTTGTTATTTTTAATTTAAATTATACACAAATTTTCCACACATACCTCACAATCAAATAACATTTTTAAAAAATCAACGGAACTCAGTAATAAACTGTTAAATGTACACACTTTCAAATAAAACTATAATTATACTGGCGGAAAGAAAATAGTAAACAATGCTTATTACATGAAAAAATCAATATGGCCCCCGCGAACAAGAAACATATCTGCTAATTAAACAAATAAAACCTTACCATATTCAAAATTCATAATCCGCATACATGATTCATTATATTTCTGACTATTGTAATTGGGTGGATTTATGGGCAACGAACACTGCCGATTATACCCGAATACTGACGACAACGATTAGCGCGGGAGCCGACACAAGAAGGCCATCCTGCGGCTGTAGTCGGGCATATAAAATAAATGGGTGTGTGCGTATGCGAACTGTGCACGGACACCAAATTTACTACACACATGCGAACAAATGTCCTGCGCGAGGCGACGGCATGAGTTGCTTTGAGCTTGCTTTTCGGTAAACACCTGGCAAACAATGTTTGTGTGGTGCTATGCTATTTGTAAATAGTACGCGTTTTTAAGTTATTATATTTTGTTTTTTCATTTATTTACTATTAATTAAAGTCATCTAAAACGTACCAACGTTTTATTAAAATGTCTGTGAATAGCAAGTAAAGCACTGCATTTCTGCCTACAAGGAGCGCACGCCCCTGGGAAACAGTGCCATCGCCGGCGTTTCCAGGGTGCACCACGGGGAGGCCCACCTTGGCGGTCGGGCCTGCAGGAGTCGTGCCTGCGCCCTCAGGAAACCTCCGACCAGGAGGCTCCGTCCATCGGCGATCTTCTGGTCGCAGGGGCATGGGGCAGCTGACAACCGCTGCCCCCTGTCCACCGGGACCGAAGCGTATTGCTCCGGCCTTCACGCTGTCCAGAGCTTCCCGTCTCCGCCACGGCGAGTCTGAGCTCGTCCGCCGTGACAGAGTCGTCCAGGCCGAACTTCGGAGCATTTAGTGGGCCTGGACACTCGGACGTCAGCTACATCCAGTGACTCCCTCAGCTTAGCCGCTAGGGCGTCGGCTTTGGGGCCACTGGTAGCGCCGGCGACCTCGAGGAGCCGGGCTCCCGTCCGTGTGTTTTTACACCGGACGCCCGGAATCTCGAGGGCTTTGAGGTCCACGTTGGCCTTGACTTTCGTCAAGACCTCGGCGTACCCCACGCCCCTCTCCGCTGCCTCCGCCGTCAAAGTGATAACGACGGGCGAGGAGCGAGGGGCGCGGAGCTTCCTCGGCGCTCCGGTCGCGGCGGCGGCGGCGTCCTTCCTCGCCTTCTTGGCCGCTTTTTTGGCGGCCTTCCGCCTCTTCTTGCTCTCCCCGGCCACCGTCCAGTCCCGCTCCAACGGGCGCTGTGCGGTGTCAGCCGGGGCCGAGACTAGGGCTTGGGTTGGGGCCGCCTTCCCCCTCCCTTTGCCCTTTCCTTCATTCTGGGGCGGGGGCGCTGATGAACCTAGCTACTGGCTGGGCTGTTAGGCCCGCCCTGGCAGCGGCCGCATATGTCGCCCTTGGCGGAGCCAGAGGTGGGCGACAACGGGCGCTCTCTATTACGGAGATGCGCCTCATTATCCGCTTCTCCATCTCCGCTATGAGTCGGACTAAGTCCGGCTCCTTACGGGCGGACAGCGCACACGGCGCCGAAGACGCTGGTGTGGCACCAGCGTGGGCACGAGCCCTGGCGAGATCCGCCTCGAGGCGGGCCCTCTCCCTAACGTGGGCCTTGCTCTCGGCCACGAGGAGTCTGCCCGCCTCGATTATGGAGCGCACGACCGCTACCAGGGCCTCCTGTTGAGGGCCCCCGGCCACCCTGGACGTCTGAAGCAAGCAATCGGCCGTGCCGATTGCCTCCTCAATCCGGTCGACGGGGTTGCCGGTTTTGCCTCGCAGCTCATCGAGGCCAGCACCCCCACCCCCGCTCCCCACATCAGTGGTCGACCTCTCGGTCGCGACCCCCTCCTGTCTTCTCCGTCTCAGACCCTCATCATCTCGCTTGACCCAGCGCCGCGGACTGGACCGCCACCTTCCTTTGGGCCACCCTGATTTTGGGGAGTCGGCCTCCGCCGCGAGCGCCTCTGCGGCTTGTGCCGACTTTGGGAGCCGTGGCTTCATCGCTCGAGGCCGACCCTTCTGGTGCTGGTGAGACCATAGGGGTACTCGCTCCGCTCATCTCCGTGGCAGTGTCGGTGTTCGACACTACCTCCAGGTTTTTCGCGTCCTACGCGATAACGACTCATCCCCTTGCCAGGCATAGAGCATTTTTATAGAGGTTTACGTCCTCGCGGATCCGAAGATCCACCGGTCCTGTCCATTCTGGATTACGGCTGGGCCGGACGGGGTCTGCACCAGACCGGGTCCGTCCGCCCCAGGATTTTTATAGAGGTTGCCTTCCTCGTAGCCCTCGAAGAGCCGTCATTCCTGACTGTTGCCAGTCAGGGTTACGACATGGCCGGTGGTCTGCGTCAGACCAGTGTCCCCCACCTCTGGACAGAGCCAGCGGCAGTGGACCCGTCCGCCCCCAGCCCGCTCTCCCCTATGCCCTCTGCTAAACAGAGGGACACGCGGAAAGCAGCCCTCCGAACAGCCCTTGACGGGCCGTTCCCACCTCGGCCGGAATTGGCCGCAGGCGGCAGCGCCTCCCCCACCTAGGGAGAGAGGCGCTGCCGTCTCCGTTGCCCAGGGTGCACCACATGCAGGTTCCGGACCACGCACCCCACATTGTAGGGACCTAAGGTCATCGGATAATTTAAAACTAAAAATGCCGCAACATTCCACCCAAATCTTTTACTGTGCAAGCAGTAAGACTTTGGAACAAGTTGCCTTTGAAAATTTGACAATCCGACGACCCGCTTTCAAAAAGCTAGTAAAGGATTTTTATCTGACATTTTAAATACTGTTGGTTTCAATATATATAGTATATATTTTGGATATATATATATATATGTTGTGTCTATGTCTATTAAATATGTATATATATATATAAATATGTATAAATTTTGTTTATGTATGTGTGTATGTATGTGTATTTATCTATGTGTAATGTGAACAGATGTTTATTTGTGTATGAATGCTTTTGTTTATATTTTAAATATTCAAGTGATAATGCGTTAAGTGTATGTAAACTACCCAACTTTTAAATAACTAATATCCGTATCAAGGATGTCTGGAAGAGATCGCCGATTGTTACGTCTATATATTTGTAATGTCTTATGTGTTAACTGTAAACAATAAAGATATAAATAAATAAATAAATAGTTTGGCCAGCCGCGAGGGAGCGGCGTCCGCGTGTGCCGGACGTCGCCTAAAGAAAGGAAGATTTGAGACGGAGCCCGCAACAGGAGCGGGCCGGCGTTGGGAGGGGTCCAGAAGGCGATAACTACCTGGACCCCCCCCCCTAAAATAGAAGCGCAAAGAGGGCACACCGTGTGGTTTTAGTCGGTTTGAGTCCGACATACCGCCCCGCCGAATAGAGAACCCCGGCGAGGTGACGGTCCGAGGGGATTTCCACACGTATAAAAAAAAAAAGGGTTTGTGTCAATTTTTCCTTCTCTCTGCAGTGCGTAGTTTGCTTCCTTAGTCGCCTCTTACGACACCCACGGGATGAATAGGGGTGGTGACACTCTGTATTCTTAGTCCGCACCACACGGATTGCGGTTTGCGGCGGTTTAGTTCATAGTGTATCAATATATTCTTTCCAGTTGCAATGTCTATCCAACGTTATCCCCAAAAATATAGCACTTTCAACCTCTTCTATAGCGTCATTTGCATACCTTATTTTTAATTGGTGACGTTTGCTGTTGTATGTTTGGAACTGTATAAGTTTAGTTTTACCGATATTAACATGTAAATTGTTGTCTTTTAACCATTCTTTTATTTTGTTTAACGTGTCATGAATCTCTTTTTCGTATTAGGTGATATTGTTATCGATGAGTTCAATACTAAGGGTTGTATCATCGGCATAAAGAATGCATGAATATAGGGTTACATGGGGCAAATCATTAACGTATAGCAAAAACAATAGGGGCCCTAAGTACTGCCCTGGGGAACGCCACAGGAATTTTGGCGATAGGCGGATCTATACACTTTTCTGATAGTATATGTCTAGATATCTCCACGCATTGTTGGCGATTATGTAGGTAAGTCTCTAACCAGTGTAACGCATTTCCCCTAATACCATAACGGTTTAATTTATAGAGAAGCAGTTTGTGATCTAAGAAGTCAAACGCTTTTGACATATCGAGAAATATTGATGATATTTGCCTTTTCTCATTAAGACTAGTGGTTAATCATTTTCACAAGAGAAAAACATGCATGAGTTGTTGACTTATTTTTTCTGAAACCGTACTGTTCTTCTCTTAGAATTGAATTCTTTCAAAAATCTTAGAAATCATGGGTATCAGAGTAATCGGACGGTAGTTATTCATGTCAGTTTTATCTCCTTTTTTGTGTAATGGTTTGACTATAAAAATTTTTAGTCGGTTGGGAATTAAACCTTGAAATAGTGATAGATTAATAATATAGGTAATTGGATGAGATATATATTTAGAATAACGTTTAAGAATGTTGGTATGAATGTTGTCATACCCGGTGGAGTTAGTTAAATTTAAAGAATTAATAATTGATTGATTGGAGTACTTCCCTGATGCAGCTGAATGGCAGACCATTGAATGCTTTTCCGATGTCCAACGACACCGCTAACAGCACGCCACCACGGCTCACCACCTCTTCGGTCACGGATCTGAGGCGCAACACAGCGTTGATCGTCGCACGCGCGCCTCTGGCGTCCCCATAGGATATTGGCGGACAGAGCCATACGCGGATACCGCACGGTGTCCACCGAGGCGGCTTACGCCTTGGCCGGAACACCCCCGTGGGATTTGGAGGCGGAAGTGCTCGCCGAAGTCTATCGGCGAGTGGCTGATTTCGCCCTCCGCCCGAAGACGTGCGCGAGTGCCGCGAGACCGCTCGCCGAGCCACCATGGTCAGATGGTCGTTCCGGCTGGAGACTCCACACGCTGGCTTCGCCGCCGTGGAGGCTCTCCAGCCGGTCATCGCCGAGTGGGCAGGGCGGCATGGGACCCTTTCCTTCCGGCTGACGCAGGTGCTTTCCGGGCACGGTTGCTTCGGAAAGTACCTGCACTTGGTCGCCAGGAGGGAATTGAGTCCCGCCTGCCACCACTGCGACTGCAGTGAGGACTCGGCCCAGCACACACTGGCGGTCTGCCCAGCATGGGCGACGCAGCGCCAGGCCCTCACTGCAGTCATCGGAGTGGATCTCTCGCTACCGGCCGTAGTACGCTCCATGGCCGGTAGCGACAGTTGTTTTACTGCGGTTGCAAAATTCTGCGAGGAAGTAATCTCGCAGAAGGAGGCGGCGGAGAAGGCCCGGTATAGGCTGCGCGGAGGACCGCCAACTCTTGGGACCACCAGTAAACCTCCTTACTTGGAGGTCAACGACCTCGGATGCGGGGCATGGCCGCATCGTAGATCTGCGTTAACGCATCGCGAAAGCGACCAGCCCCCATGTCGACCTCCTCGGCCGGGGGCAGCCATGAGTGAATGATGGCTGCCTCCTCTAGTAGGTTCACCGCCGTTGGTAAAAACGCGTGGAGCTCTCGCAAGAGAAACGTTGTTACAGACCGCTGAAGATAAAAGTGAAGTACTTCCACGTAAAGTGCGATCTGAAATAGTCGTTCCGAAAAATGACCTGAAAGAAATCGCCAACCAGATACCTAAAATGGAGGGTAGTTTGAAAGTCGAACTTACCGGTGCAGTATCAGTTCATTCGAAGAAAAGTACCACTAGATCATCTTTGTCGGCACGTAGGAAACAACTGGAGCTGGAAGCAGCTGAAGCATAGGCTGAAATTGAGAAGAAACTGATAGAAAAAAGGTTAGAAGCTCAACTCGCTGCGCTTGAAGGTGGGTCATCGCGAAAATCTCAATTCAGTAGAAGAGATTCCCTTGCCGAGGCCTCAAATAAAGTGGAAGAATGGCTGAACAAAAGTGGGTCACGGCAACAACGCGCGGCATCTCCGCCGCCGGCGCCCCCTGCTGTCACCTGCACGTCGGATCTTCAGCCCCTGGCCGAAGCAATGAAGCGCTTCGCCACAGTCACCTCCAGCGTACATTCAAAACTGCTGTCCAGACTAGCCACGCCAAAGAACTTACCTTTATTTTTTGGAGATCCGTTTGAGTGGCTACAATATAAAACTACCTACATAGAAACCACTAAGCTATGTAATTTTAGTGATAGTGAAAATATTTCACGACTTTCTAAAAGTTTACGTGGTGAAGCAAGAGAGGTAGTCTTGTCACTGCTTATATGTAGCACAATACCAAGCATCATTATAGAAGCGCTATTACTTCGATTTGGAAGACTAGAGCTCATCATGCACAAAATTGCTACACACCTAAGGAAGCTGCAACCCTTACCGCAGAATTACCACACTGATCTGTTGGCATTTGCTGTTAAAATAATAAATTACGTCGTAGCCGAGTCAATCCAGCAAACCGATTACCTGAGAAGTCCCGAATTATTGAATGGGTGGATTATTTATATGAGCACCAAGATGACACCAAAGCTAAGTTACAAATATTAGCAGATTTTCTACACAATGAAGCTACGAAAATAGCCTCCGCTGGAATAAGCTACATACATAGCCAAGCAGACCACAGAATGCACAAGAAAACTGAAGAGCGCAGGACTCAAACTCATTCTGTGCTCCATACCAAAGAATCCAGTGCTAAGTGTACAGCTTGTCGAACTGCCATCCATCCGCTTTCGACCTGTACTAAATTTAAACGAGCGTTACGGAAAGACAAGTGGCGCATCGTTAAAGTGAATAAACTATGTCACAACTGCCTGCTACCCGGTCACAGTAAAGAAGCCTGTTCTGCTTCGACGTGCGATGTGGACGAGTGCGGCATGGCCCATCATCGCTTACTTCATTGGCCTGCCAAGTAAACCGCATCACCCAGTGACGTCACAAACGAGGACGTTATCCTCGTATATCCTAGGTATATCCACAATAAAAATGCACGCGCCGACTAGCGGAACGGTCACAAACACCACCATAATGTCGCCGAACGCGAGTATTATGTTGAAAACAGTGCGTGTAAAAATTCACGGACCTAACGACTCCATAACTACGCACGCCTTATTGGACGATGGAGCTACTGTGTCGTTGGTGTCGGCTGATCTCGCGAACTATACTAACCTTGAAGGTCAGCCCGAAACTATACGAATTCGCGGCGCGTTTGACTCTAATACAGTGTGCCAAAGTGAAATAGTGAACTATAAACTCTCAAATAATGACAATAAAATGTACGATATGCGTGCGCGAAAGATTAGTGAACTGAACCTACCAAAGCAGTATTTATCTAAAGTTAACGTCGACGCGTACGAACATTTACGCCATTTTAAACATCATTTGTGTAGCAATGATGTAAAACCTAATTTAATCATCGGACAAGATAATTATCAATTTTTAGTTTCTCTAAAGACTGTCTATCGTGGGAAGAACGAACCGTGTGCAACCCTTACACCGCTCGGGTGATGTCTGCACGGAATCGTACCCGCTACCGCTAGTACCTCAACCCGCCATCAATTATCTCTAACTGAGCCAGCGTGTGTTATGACACTGGCGGGCCCAAAGATATGTTTCTTCGAGTAAAAATAAGTAAAGAAGACCAGCACGCTTTCGTTTTTAATGGCGAGAAAATAATAAATGCGACGTTGATACTTACGTCATGACCTCATTAATATTTGACGCAAACTGCTCACCATTTATAGCGCAATATATTAAAAATAAAAATGCACTGAGGTTCAAAAATGAGATGCCAGAAGCCACTGAAGCGATCCTGAATTACCATTACATGGACGATTACATAGAATCGGTAGACGACGAACAAACTGCTTCAAAATTAATAAAAGAAGTTTCAAAAATACATAGTGAAGGTGGATTTGAGATAAGGAATTGGATATCTAATGAACCAGAAGTTTTAGAGTGCACGCCGAAAGAAACCTTAAGTGATACGGCCATAAGAATAAAAACTGGCTGTGACGATTTACCCGAACGTACTCTCGGTCTACTTTGGTTCCCGTTAAGCGATACGTTTTGTTTTGATTTATCATTAAAGCGCATACCTGAAGAAATTCTTTATTTACAGATAGTACCTACCAGGAGAGAATTACTGCGCATAGTTATGTCTATCTTTGACATTCTTGGCTTCCTCGCGCCATTTACAGTTAAAGCAAAAATAGTGTTGCAAAATATATGGAAATCAAATATAAAATGGGACGATAGAATACCTGAAAAAGAAAACAAAATTATTCAGGACTGGTTTATTGAATTACGTCATCTTCAACGCTTACAAGATATGCCCGAAGCAGTGCGGCCGCAATGATAACTCGCGGGTGAAAGAGACCAAAATAGAACTACATGTGTTCTGCGACGCCTCACCTGCCGCATACGCCGCTGTCGTTTATTACCGAGAAGTCACGAAAACAAATGTTGTATGCATTTCATTCATCGCATGCAAGTGCTGAGCCTCGCCAATTCACAAATATATTACAGTACCTAAGCTGGAGTTACAAGCTGCAGTCATTGCGTGCCGGCTCGCTGAAACAATAACGCACGAAAGCCGGTTAGTTATTGAAAAACGATACTTCTGGACGGATTCGTTAATAGTATTGCATCAAATTAAGAACGACACTCGCAACTATAAAGTTTTTGTTGCCAATAGATTGGGAGAAATCGACGAGTTATCTTAATCGCATGAATGGAATTATATACCTACCGATATGAACATAGCCGATAAAGCTACTAAATTAAATACTTACGAATTGACGGACGATTCTGAATGGCTCTGGGGTCCACGATTCCTGTACACGACGCCCGATGATTGGCCGAGGTACAAGTATGAATATGAAAACAAAAAAAATTATGAATAATTATTACAAGTTAATACACTATATAGTAGTGAACGTATTGACTTACCTGTTCGGGATGCAACGAAGTTTTCTTCCTGGCTCCGATTAGTAAGGAGTACGGCGAACGTATTATTATTTATAAAGAAGTGTAGACAGCCTGGGAAAGCTGAAATCGATACTGAAATAATGCGTAGTGCTGAAAACTTAATATTGCGTCACTGCAATCATTCGCCGAAGAACTTCACTTGCTGAAAAATGAAGGGCCCATCGAACCTAACAGTAGATTACGTACCTTAACGCCTCGACTCGATCGACTCGACTCGAGGCGATGTTTGAGGTTGACCACAACACGAAGAACCCAATATTATTGGACGGCCGTCATCAGACTGCGAAATTAATTGTGAAATATTATCACGAGATGGCCGCGCATGGAAGCAATGAAATGGTACTTAATGAAATACGTCAAAAATATTGGTTGATTCACTTGCGTCCTACTGTGCGTACAATGGCCGCGTGCTGCTTGGTCGGTAGAATAAGGAAAGCCAAACCTTCAACCCCAAGACTGGGAGATCTTCCAGTGGCAAGACTTGCACACCATTAACGAGCCTTTACCTTTTGTGGAATAGACCTGTTCGGCCCGATGGAGGTTGTCGTCGGTCACCGTCGAGAAAAAAGACTGGTATACTGACCAGACCCGCTACTCGCCTAGCTGTACTACCTACTTCGAGTGGTGATTGTCCTTAACAGAGAATGGGGCGGAGAGTGTAGACGACGCGTAAGTGACACCCCGGGGTGTTGCAAACGCACTTATTTATACGTATATATCCTTATTTGTATGTAAAATATTATAATATTTTACATACAAATAAGGATATATATTAGGGTGTCCCGAATTTTTTTTATTCTTATTTTAGCTACTTAAGACCTCTCAAAAGTTGCGCTGTTAGACGTAGATTAGCGTAAAAATAATTCAACAAATATTTAAAAATATCCTTAGGGCTCTACCAGCATTTTTATTTACTAAAAAATTCGCAAAAACAACCTTGTAGTCAATGTCGTATATTCTAAGTTTTATGAATCAATCCTGTTTTGTCTTGTAATTTTATCAATAAGAAAAGCCTCAGCTATGATTTGCAAGTATCGACAGGTTGTTTTAGCGATCAATCGGTTTGGATCGGACTTGCAAAATTCCTACAAAATTCATGTTTTGACTTGATTTTCGTACGTGCGCTACTTCTACAACAAGACAGTTCGTCTCATTTCTATTTTGATTTTACTCTTGTAAGGAGTTGTTCTATTCTTCTTTGAAAGAAAAACGTAATTTGCGTTACTTAATCATAAAAATGTGTTCAAGGCGAAGTGAGACTACTTGTACTATATTGGGACCTTATAAAGAACTTGACGATCGCCAATTACCTGTTATAAAAGACGTTATTAAGTGCATTTTATTTACTAAAAGTGAATTAAAACTACAGAAAAACGGAAAAGATCCATCAAACACAGAAGTCTTTTCAATAGTTTCTGGAAAACTTAACACAATTTGGACCAAAGCTTCAATTCCCATCGTTTCTAACGTACGGGTTACTCAACTGCTAACCGCATATTTTAACAAATATTTATCACTAATAAGATATCCTAAAAGTAAGAGAAACAATAGCTATGACAACAAAGTTAAGTGCTTTTTGAAATCGTCAAATAAGCTTTTTGACATCGCTGCTTGTAAGTGCACTTCGTTTGAAAATTGTTCCTGCACTAAACCCAAGAAAGTTCCCATTTCTGAAAGAGATTTGTTACTGGACCAAAGAAATAATAGGAAAATGGCAATAAGCGGCGTAGACGCAAAAGAACCTGCAAGGCTTTTAAAGAAACATCAAAGACAAGAAAATTTGAAGCGGACAGAGCAAGCATGTTTTCCGAGTACTTCACAAACCGATACTGTACCGGTACGCGTGTTGCCGCCTCGTTCACAGTCGCTTTCAATAGAACCTTCTACTAAAAGTGACTTAAAGGAGTCTCCATCTAATTCATTTAGTCGGAACACTCTGACGCTGCCAACAGTAGCTAAGGTATGTGATCGATACGGACTATCAACGCGTTCGGCAGCTGCAGTCGCTTCAGCAGTCTTAGTTGACGTAGGAATGGTATCTTCCGAAGATCTAAACCTTGTGATTGATAAAAATAAGATTCACAGAGCTGTTTCAAAGTCACGTACCCAAGCCAGGAAAGACATCGATAAAATTATTATAAAGAGTATCTACTTCGATGGGCGAAAAGATAAAACTCTCAAGATCAATAAAATAGACAGCCGGTACCACCGAAAAGAAGTCTTAGAAGAACACATTTCAGTTCTTACAGAGCCGGGATCTATTTACTTGGGACATACGACCCCGAGTCGAGGTACTGCGAAAGGGATTGTCACTTCTATTATAGAATTGTTAGAAAATCAAGGATGGAACTTAGAAGAAGTAAGTTGTGTGGGTTGCGATGGCACTCCTACAAATACAGGTTGGAAAGGGGGTGTCATTAAATACCTGGAAGACTATTTGAAGAGACCGTTACAATGGTGTGTTTGTATGCTTCACACAAATGAATTACCGCTTCGCCATTTGTTTATGTCTCTAGATGGTAGCACATCTGGGCCGAAAGAATACTCAGGACCTATTGGAAAACAGCTAAATGTTTGTGAAAGTAAACCACTAGTGTCTTTTTGTGCAGTGGCTGGCAATTTGCTCGAATTACCTGATGACATTGTGAAGGAACTAAGTACGGATCAAAAGTATCTGTATGAAATGTGTCATGCTGTGACGACTGGTTCTTGTTCCCCTGAGTTAGCGAGCCGCCAACCTGGAAAAATGGCGCATTCAAGATGGCTAACTACTGCCAATCGCATACTCAGACTTTATGTAAGTACTGTTTCGCCATCAAATAATTTAAAGCTGCTTGTCAATTATGTGGTCAAAGTTTATGCTCCAGTTTGGTTCCTCATTAAGAAAAACTCATCATTCAAAGTTGGAGCCAATCATATTTTTCAAATGGTTACATACTCCCGATTTTTGCCTGATAAGCAAAGATCTATTGTGAATTCAGTGATTGAGAGAAACGCTTTTTTTGCTCACCCTGAAAACTTACTTGTTACCATGCTATTCGACGACAGAGAGCATATTCGAGAGCTTGCAGCTCGCAAAATATTAAAGGCAAGAGAAGCAGAAATAAGCAATACTCGCAGGGTATTTAAAGTACCAAAACTTAACTTCGATGCGCGATATTACATCGATTTGATATTTTGGCAAGAGTGTGAGATATCCGCTCCACCGATTTTGCGACAGATGTCCGACGACGAACTGAGAATTAAGGCTAAAGAACAAAGCTTCGATTTTATTGATTTGCCCTGTCATACACAATCAGTGGAAAGATGTGTAAAGCTAGTGACGGAGGCTTCTCTAAGTGTCACGGACGCTACAGCTCGGGATGGTTTAATCACAAACAGATTAAAATCTCGCGCGGAAATGCCTAATTTTGGCCTCAAGAACCAATTTCGTATTTGAAATAAGCACTAATTAAAAGTATTTAAACTTTACTGAACATTACCTTATGTCTTTGTAGTACCTATGAATTTGATTAAAACCTTTAAAACATTATTTTTGTATCATTTATAGTTTATGTTCGAAACCTCTAAAAATGGCAAATTTGAAAAACTTCTAGGATCGGTAGAGGCCTAAAGATGACAAATATTTAATTAAATTTTGTTATATTTGTAATCTATTCACAAAAACGCAACTTTTGATACCTCTTGCGTAGCCGTCGTTTAAAAAAAAAAATCCCATACATTGACGGGACACCCTAATATATATATATATATATATACATTTACGCGTCGTCTACATCTAGCATTATATAATTAATGCCTTCTGTAATGTCGACAAAGTTACAACTCAAAGAAAAAGATAGATTAACTAGAATCTCTAATTTCACGTAGACGTATGAACAGTGAGTTGGAAAACATGTTAAAAAACGATTGTTATTTATTATAGCAAATTACGGCCGGTAGCGAGAGATCTGCTCCGATGACTGCAGTGAGGGCCCGGCGCTGCGTTGCCCATGCGGGGCAGACCGCCAGCGTGTGCTGGGCCGAGTCCTCACTGCAGTCGCAGTGGTGGCAGGCGGGACTCGATTCCCTCCTAGCGACCGAGTACAGGTACTTTCCGAAGCAACCGTGCCCGGAAAGCACCTGTGTCAGCCGGAAGGAAAGGGTCCCGTGCAGCCGCCCTGCCCAATCGGCGATGACCGGCTGGAGAGCCTCCACGGCGGCGAAGCCAGCGCGTGGAGTCTCCAGCCGGAACGACCATCTGACCATGGCGGCTCGGCGAGCGGCCTCGCGCCACTCGCGCACGTCTTCGGGCGGAGGGCGTAATCCGCTCTCCGCCCGGAAGTCAGCCACTCGCCGATAAACTTCGGCGAGCACTTCCGCTTTCAAATCCCACGGGGGTGTTCCGGCCAAGGCGCAAGCCGCCTCGGTGGACACCGTGCGGTATCCGCGTATGGCTCTGACCGCCAATATCCTCTGGGGGCGCCAGAGCCGCCACCCACACCGGTGCACCATAAAGCGCCATGGACCGGACAACCCCCGCGTACAGCCACAGCAGGCACGCAGTGTCCACCAGCTTCGGACCAAGCTGTCGGAAGTGCTCGTCGAAGAGCCACCTACCGTCTAGGACCAGACCCAGGTACCTCATCTGGGCCCGGACCGGTACGAGGACCGAGCCGACCTCGATTGAGGCGCCGGCGGGTGGACCACGACGGGGCCCATGGAATAATAGGGTCTCCGTCTTATCCAGGGCCACCCGTAATCCAAACGCCTCAATGCGCCCGACCACCTGGGAAACTCCCGTGGCGGCCAGGCGCGCCGCCTCCTGGAAGTTAGCCCCCCGGGCCGTAAGTAAGGTGTCATCCGCGTAGCAGATTACACCCAGCCCGGGGGGGCCACGCCCTCGTAGGGCCCAGTCGTACCCGATGTTCCACAGGAGAGGTCCTAGGACAGACCCCTGCGGAACACCGCACGACATGGCCCTGCGTCTCAAGACGCCATCTCGGTCCTCGTACATGACGGTTCGCTCCTCAAGATAGTATGCCACCAGCCGCCTCAGGTGCTACGGTGATGCAGCTGAATGGCAGACTATTGAAGGCGTATGCGATGTCCAAGGACACCGCCAACACTACTCCGCCGCAGCTCACGGCCTCCTCGGTCACGGCCCTAAGGCGCATCACGGCATCGATCGTCGAACGCCCCTCCCGGAAACCGAATTAGGCGTCCGACAGATCGGGGCCAACCTCGCAGAGGTGCCGGATGATGCGGGCAGAGAGTATCCTCTCAAAAAGTTTACCCGCCTCGTGCAGCAACACGATAGGCCTATAGGCCGCTACCGAATCGGCAGGCCGTCCGGACGCCAGGCTAGCGTCCAACACCCACCTGAGGTGGTCCGACATGTAGTCGAGGGAACTTGACACAAACCCTATACCTACCCGTCTGGCCAGCGTGGTATAGTAGGCCAAAATCTCCTTTCTAAGGAGAGGCTGGACTATTAAAAGCTGTTGATGATTAACGTGCAATAAATTAGAGTGTAAGACAAGTTCAAGACTTCAGTGCCACAAGAAGATTCAAAGTGAGAGCACGTCGTCCATGCGTAGCGCATTCGAACTGTTACACGGGGCCTTGACTTAGGCTTTTTAAAAAAAGGAAATAGTAAATTAATGAACACTTTTAATAAAAAGAATGATTACAAGTGAAATGGAAAAGGCGAGTGTTCACTCTCAGGGTTCGGAAGAGACTGATGCAACCTGGCGAAGCTCTGAGTACTGGGTAGTATATCTGATACCCGCCTAGTAACGCTTAGCTCAGCGATGTCTCAGCGATGTCCCATACAAAAGGGGTATGTAACAGCCCCCCGGTTAAGAGGAAACTTACCGTAAGGGAAAGTTTCCGGAAAATTACTCCATCCGTAAACGCGGTTGATTTGGAGTTATTCCTAATTCTATGTGAGAGTTCTCATCTTGTTCATTTGTTATTGTATGCATCTTTGATTTTGAACACTTGCCCTTTTTACAAATATATAGTAAAACTAAAGCTAAACATAAAACTATAGAAAATACACTAAGGATTGGGAAACTTATATGCTTATCAAAATCATGGGAACTATCTACGGAATTTAACTTATCTATAATCTGATTGGATACAATTTTAAGATTTTTAAGATCATCTAATTTTACATTATTTATTTTAAAAGGCGATATATTTAATTTCTTTACTCGACCTACATTACAACAACTATCGTTAATAATATTGAAACTAGAAGAAACCATTGGTAATTTTAAATTGGGGGTGGTTTCTCTTACTAAACTTGTATTTCTACAATATGCTGCACAATTATATGGAATATTAAGGATTCCCGTGCCGGATACAATTGTTTCTGATAGTATACTATTTGAACATTCAATAGTAAGTTTCGTGGGTTTAGATTGTACAAATATCCACTTATTGTTATTTAATTTGTGCCAAACATCAATATTACCATGAAGGAATCTATATTGACAGTTTTCAGGTAATGAGGATACAGCCTTAGTGATTATGTCTATTTCACAATATTGGTTACCCGACACTGTATAAATTTCATATAATTTACAAAGGTAGGTCTTGTAGGATATATCTCTACAGTCTTGTAGGTTCTTAATAAATGTGAAAGAAGATTTGTCTTTGCTTAAAGCTAAAAATTGTTCAGTAGGTAAAATCAAACTAAAAGAATTGGTGTTTCTGGGCCATGTGGAATAGGCAGTGGAATATTTTTGTATAAATTATATTCTAAAGCACTAACTAAGGGTATTCTTACTACAAATATTAGTTTATTATCTAAATAGTAGCAGACTAACTTAGCAATATTAATTAAACTATGAATATTATTTAACTCTAAACTTACTGGGAAATCCTTATACTTAGGAACTACCTTAAGGTTACTAACAATGTCTTCGTATAGTTGACGTGGTGTTAAAATAGATGGGTGAAGAGTGTTACTTTGTACAAATAGGATAGAGTTTAAAATATCCTCTATCTTAAAGGAGAGGGTGTATAGATTAGACTGTAGGATATTTAAAACATTTTCAAAATTAATTTTAAAACTGTTAGTTGTTACAATATTAGATATATTATTATATGACATAGTTATTCTGTCAATGACGTCATTCAATTTTGCTTGGTTAACATAGATTTCGTGTAAAGAATTATTTACATTAGAGATGGCTGATTGGGAAACAATAATGCTTTCTTTGATTGCATCTTTAATTTTCTCCTCATTTGTGAATAGTTTTTTGATAGCGTTGTTATAATTTTCAGCATCATCCTCATCTAAAGTACCAAATATGTGTCTAAAAATGACACCTACTCCAGATATCCAAGCGGATCTTTTAGAGAAGCTATTAGAAATAATATGGGAGAATGAATCAAAATCACGTAAGATGTCTGTATATAATGAATTTAAGGGTTCCAACATGTTTAAGCATTGTTTTTCATCTATTTCTTCACTTTCTCGACATTGATACCGTATTCTGTTGAATGCATTTTGAATGTTTTCGATGTGACCTCTGAAAGCGAACACATCTACAGGGATAACTATGTTAAATTGATCATTAACTACTTTGAGAGAACCAACCGGATCGAAGAATATGCCAGGACCCTGGGTGATGTATTCAACATATTGGTTTTCGGTGGTTGCTATAGTATAAGCGGCCTCCAGTCTGTAATAGTCATATTAACTAGGTTAATAAATAACGAATTGGACATAAATGGGGATCGTATTTTTAATTAACTATTCAAATGTGCTGGTTTTACTTCATCAAAATGGTGCTTAACGTGACGCCGATTGATCAGAAGAGATAGAGTATTATTACCGTGAATTTGAACAACTTTGTACGGACCCTTTCAAACGGCTGATAAATAGGGTGTCCCGTCAATGTATGGGATTTTTTTTTTTAAAGCGACGGCTACGCAAGAGGTATCAAAAGTTGCGTTTTTGTGAATAGATTACAAATATAACAAAATTCAATTAAATATTTGTCATCTTTAGGCCTCCACCGATCCTAGAAATTTTTCAAATTTGCCATTTTTAGAGGTTTCGAACATAAACTATAAATGATACAAAAATAATGTTTTAAAGGTTTTAATCTAGTTTATAGGTACTACAAAGACATAAGGTAATGTTCAGTAAAGTTTAAATACTTATAATTAGTGCTTATTTTAAATACGAAATTGGTTCTTGTGGCCAAAATTAGGCATTTCCGCGCGAGATTTTAATCTGTTTCTGATTAAACCATCTGTTTCGGATTGTACCAGGTAATATTAGGGAATTTGTGATAAAAACGATGTGCTCAGTGAACGTAAGAAATATATTTTCTTATTAATACAAAAATGTAGGTAGGTCGATGAAAAATATAAAATCGCTAAAAAACATTGATGATGACAGAGTTTGCAACAAGGCCTTTTGCGGAAACATTCCCCCGGGCGTTGAAAGCTCGCCTTTCAACCACTGTCTTCTGTCTCTGGATAGACCGGCAGCGGACAAATCTTGCTGAACGATCTGCGTAGCAGACCACTAGAAGTCTTGACGTCAGCAACTCGAACAACGCCGTCAATCCCTGGATACGTAGCAACAATCCGACCCATTTTCCACTTGAGTGGGGGGAGGTTATCTTCTTTTAGTAGGACTAAGGAATTCAGTTTCAAAGAGCCTTTACATGCTCGCCATTTTATCCTAAGTTGGAGCTCAGATATGTATTCCTTACTCCACCTACTCCAAAAATGTTGTCGAAGAAATTCAATCCGTTGAAATCGAGTGACAGAATTAATTGATTGATCTCGATAATCAGGCGACGGCAATGATGTTATAGGACGCCCAATCAAAAAGTGTCCCGGTGTGAGTGGCGTCAGATCCTCGGGGTTCGATGATAAAGGTGTTAGTGGTCTAGAATTCAATATTGCTTCGACCTGAACCATCATGGTGTATAGCTCTTCGTAGGTAAGGTTACAAAGGCCCAACACTCTGTTCAAATGATGTTTGGTTGATTTGACACCAGCTTCCGCAAGGCCAGCGAAATGAGGAGAATAGGCCGGTATAAAATGA
This sequence comes from Arctia plantaginis, assembly GCA_902825455.1. Classification (NCBI taxonomy): domain Eukaryota; kingdom Metazoa; phylum Arthropoda; class Insecta; order Lepidoptera; family Erebidae; genus Arctia; species Arctia plantaginis. Next base: position 176,618 of record CADEBD010000394.1, read on the forward strand.
AAATTAATCCCGTCTTTACTCATCTCCTCGGAAACCGAATCGCAATTAGACTTAAGGAATTTAGAGAGGTCATTATATGCACCAACAAATGAGGTGCCATTATCCGAGTAGATGTTTCTCGGCTTTCCTCTACGCGAGATAAACCTCTTTAATGCCATGACAAAGGTATTGCTTGATAAATCACCGACTAATCCAAGATGAATTGATTTTGTGGAAAAGCATACAAAGATGGCTATGTAAACTTTAACTGATTTACATCCACGACCTTGACGAACAGCTGACTGAATTGGACCCGCGTAGTCCAAACCTATGTTTTCAAAAGGGAAACCTGCCAGAAGTCGCTGCCGTGGTAGATCACCCATAATAGGACTCACCGTTTTGCCCATAAAACGAAAACAACGCACACATTGCCGACAGCACATTCTGGCTAAATTACGACCTCTTATGGGCCAATACATATCTCGTATAGACGCCAACAGTAACTGTGGTCCAGCGTGAAACAATCTCTTATGCTCATACTCAAAAAGTAACTTACAAAAGTGATTATTAGAGTGGATAAGTATCGGGTGTTTCTTATTGTAAGGATAATCTGAATGTTGAAGCCTACCACGAATACGCATTATCTTATTTTCGTCTAGAAAAATGTTAAATTTATTTAGTTCACTTTTCTTAGGTAACGGTTTATTATTAAGAATCAACTGGTAGTCTTTAAAAGATTGTTTCTGAGAAATACGTATAATTTGATTTAAAGATCTATCCAATTCATTAATATTAAGAGGACCACGAATTCGATGTTTCCTACAAGCGTCAATAAAACGTAAAACATAAGCTACTGTTCGTTGAAGTCGTAAAAGGTAAGAAAACCGTGTAAAGTCAATAAATTCATTTAAGTCATTTTCTTTAGATGATACATGTAAGGTGACCTCAGATTTCATTTCAGGTAATAATTCATTAAAAATCGTTAATTTAGATGGCCAATGAGATACTTCTTGATTTAAAAAATATGGACCTGACCACCAATTTTCTAAAGTAGCTATTAAGCTAACGTCTACTCCGCGAGACAAATAATCAGCAGGGTTCTGGTCAGTTGGGACATGTCTCCACTCACAGCCACCAGTCTTATCCAAAATCTCGGCAACTCTGTTGCGAACGAAAGGCTGCAGTTTGTTCGGTAACATCTTGAGCCACCCTAAAACGATAGTGGAGTCAGTCCAAAAGTAGGTGCGCCGTGCGCTGACTCGTAATGCAGCAACGATTTTTTCATAAATGCGAACACCTACCAGAGCACCGCACAGTTCAAGTCTGGGAATAGTCGTAGGCTTGAGTGGCGCTACTCGGCTCTTGGATAACAATAAACGCACCAAAACCTGACCCTGAATGTCAACACTTCGAATATAAAGACAAGCTCCATATGCCCGTTCAGAAGCGTCAGTAAAAATGTGAAATTCTAAAAACTCATAAGAATCAATTAACACTCGACGTGGAATATGAATTTCATTTAATTTAGGTAAATTGATTATAATTTCATCCCAAAACTGACTAATGTCTGGTTACAGCTGTTCATACAAAGAAATTTTATGTAACCATAATTTTTGAAGCAACATTTTCATGACAACTACACATGGAGCTAATAATCCAAGTGGGTCAAAAACTCGTGAAACAATTGAAAGCATGTCACGTTTTGTATTATTAAAATTAACTGGCTCATTAATTGTAAAACAAAGATAATCTGACGTTGGCTGCATTCAAATCAAGTGAGTATTGGGGAAAGTCCGAACCACACACTAGTCTCATATCATTAGACTTCCACTTTCTTAAATTCATCTGCGCTGAAGCGAGAGTAGAAGTAACTTTATGACGCAACGCTTTGACCTCTTCAAGGTCATCTCCTCCCGTTAAAAGGTCATCTACATAGAAATCGTGTAAAATAGCCTCGGAGGCTCTGGTATCAATACACTCTAAACCTAATTGTCGAAGACACCGAGTTGCTAGGTATGGAGCGCTAGCCGTGCCGTAAGTGACGGTGTTTAGCTGATATGCTTGTAATGAAGATGATGGATTATCGCGCCAAATAATTTGTTGAAGATATCTATCATTGGGATGAACAACTATCTGCCGGTACATTTTCTCAACATCAGCAGCTAGAATGTACTTGTGTTGTCTAAAACGCAATAGGATCGATAGAAGATCGTCCTGTACCACGGGTCCAACCATTTGGGTATTATTAATTGAAACACCAGTATTAGTTAAACTACTCGCATTAAAAACTACCCTTAATTTTGTAGTGGCGCTGCTGTCACGCAGAACTCCGTGATGCGGAATATAAAAGAATTGACCATTAATAAATTTACATTTAGACATATGACCTAAGGTTTCATACTCCAACATGAACTCTTTGTACATTTGACAAAAGTGAGGCTTAGATTTAAACCTTCGTTCTAACGAAAAGAAACAATGTTGGGCCCTTGACAAAGATTCCCCTATTTCATCTGGAGAACATTTCAGAGGAATCCTAACACAAAATTGACCGTTTTCTAAACGAGCGGTGTTTTTTATAAAATGTTTCTCGCATAGTTTTTCCTCTGAGGAATACGGTGACGAAGTACTTACTTCTTCAAGCTGCCAAAACTTTGTTAGTTGTTGATCAATGTTACAATTTAATACATCATCACAATCTGAATACACCTCTATTAAATTACATTTTAAAACCTCAGAAGAAACACTACCTTTAATTGGGCCAGAGACCAACTGTTACATCTAGATGTACATAATTACACTACTTCGTAGAACAAAAATAAAAAAAAACTAACAATTAGTTTTAAAAGAAAATTAATTTATTTTTTTATGTGGGTAGAATTAGGTGGGTTCGTTACCCAAGCCCCTATCTGCACTGACGCGCGGAATCTTACGCTTCCCTGGGTAGTCCTTAGCGATCAGCCAACAAGCTTCGAGTGATGTGGTACAGCCAATAATCCGTTGACCCTGTGGCGTTGGCCGGAACTAGGATAGGCCGAAATCAGCCGATGATAATCACCAAGGGTGAACTTAAAACCCTGAAATCAGGTTTGGGTGGAACATTAACACTCTGTCCAAATTCGCACCGTGACTGCAGCATAAGGGTACACAATGGTAAGCGACTGATTCTCTCACATTATGCAGAAAATAGATTTCTAAGGTGCGGCAGTCACGGTTTAAAGCAAGCGGAAGGACTAAGAGAAATTAAAAATAAGAAAAAAACATAATAAGAACAATTGAAAATAAAAGAACAAATAAAAGGCAAAAACACATTATTAAGTTATTAAGCATGTATGTAGGTAGGCACAGCAACATAATGCAGGTGATGGTGCGCTTTTATTCATGTGTAGAAACAATAACCAAGCACTAATAATACATAGGTTTAGATGGTAACTACCTACGGCTAATTACATTTTGAATGTAGCGGTAACTATTACATATGTGGTATGATAAAGGTAATAAAAGCACAACTTACCCAGACACGGGGTTTATAATATTCACTAGTGTTTTAGTTTTATATTTACAATTTTTAGTTGAGACGGTAGCAGGAAAATAATAACTGAATAATAAAATTAACGGAATAATAAAATTAACGGAACTTGAATCCGGTTGTCGAGTACGTATTTCTAACAAGCTCACAGCAAGACAACGATGCGTAGAATGTTTCTCGTCGCGCGCACAGAGCTCGCGGACTCCCTTCACTTTCACCGTTCCCCCCGCCCGGCGCCCACGCCCCGCCATCGCGAGTGCGGCGGCCGGTTTCACTATATTGAAGTAATGGAGCCACTGACAGTTTGTTTGTAAAATAATATTTTTAATAATTGTATTTAGTGTCTAATTTTAAGACTAGGTTTAAGTTTTATTTAGGATTTAAAATTAATTAGCTATAAGTTATGGGATCAAGCTCGTAAGTGAATAACTGAAACATTAATGCATAGCATTGTAACACAACCAGCCCAATTTAGTCTCACAAAGAATTGGTTGACCATCACCTAATTTTATCCGTTGTGATTTCAATAAATCCCAGAAGATGTCAGCACCGATCAACATGTCGACAGGGGCAGATAAGTGAAAGTTGGGATCAGCAAGATAAATGTGAGATGGAATTGTAATTTTCAATAGGTTAACATGTGTACTGGGTACCCTACCTAATGTAATTGAAGAAAAATAAAACAATTAACATCAACACTAAAATTATTGCATAAAGATTTTATTGATGCAGTACACAGTTTATTGATAAACGATGACGAGTTATTAATACCTAAAATAGAAGTGTTCACATTCTTTGCAGTCAACCCCAGTTGGTGGTATAGCTTTTCTGTCATGAGACATGACGTGCTTCCACTATCAAGCACGGCACGAGCAGTATACTGCTGGCCATTTATCCCAATCACCTTGACCAACGCAGTAGATAATAACACATCGCCGTGTTCAACACACGCGGAAAGTGACATACCGGTATCAACAGATGGCTGAGTGGAGACTTTCGCACTGCTATTCGCGTCGCCACTGTTAGAAGAAGCACCAATGGAGTCTGACCTTATTCTAATATTCTGAATTGCAGGTAGAACAAATAATTAGAATTTACAAAAACTATACGGTACGGTTATTTAATACTAAACTTTGATAATTTTATAATGAAAATTACAAGATTTCTATTGTCTAGGTATCTGTGCTTGGGCACGCCGTCATTGCGGCGGTAAGACCCGTTATGGAGGATTGGCTCGAGAGGCGTCACGGGACCCCCTCATACCGATTGACGCAGGTGATCACTGGGAAGGGATGTTTCGGAGATCACCTGTGTCTGATCCGCAAGGAGCCAACGCCTGAGTGCCACCACTGCGATGGCCAGACCGTGGACACGGCTCTCCACACGCTGGCAGAGTGCCCGGCGTGGGTTGAGCAGAGGCGAGACCTCGTGGCGGCCATCGGAGTGGGAGTTCTCTCGCTCGATAGCCTGATTGCGGCTATCGTGCGGAGCGAGAGTGCGTGGAACTCTGCCGTCTCCTTCTGCGAGCAAGTTATGCTCGCGAAGGAGACGGCGGAGCGGGACCGGGAGAGGTTTAGAACTCTCCCGGCCCGCCAGGCCCGGGCACGGGCCAGGCAGCGCAGGCGACTCAGGCGCCGGAGGTCGCAGAACGACCTCCGTCCTCCATAAGCGCAGGCCTGGGGGTGACAGGTGAGGCCATCTGTCACCCTAGCAGAAGCAGGCCGGGGTGGCGGCGAGCGCGTTGCGAAGCGCGCTCGCTTCCAGGGAGCACAGGGAACATGGGGTTCCCACACGGGGCGGGGGTCGTCTACTCGTCTGTAGATGACCCGAGGTATGTCGGGGCACCAGGGCCTTCCTTTCTAGGGTATACCTGGTTCCCCGGCTATTAGTACCCGGCGAAGGCGTGCGGTTTTAGTCGGTTCGTGTCCGACATGCCACCGACAGGTGGTATCCGAGGGGATTTCCGCACGGGAAAAAAAAAAAAAAAAAAAAAAGGTATCTGTGCTAACTTAATGTGATTATGTAACTGTCTCAGTATGGTTTTTAAGTACATTGCATAACTAAACTTAATGCAGTTGCCTTATGTAACTACTCATATACAATGTATACATAATCAAAATAGTAAAACTGATCAGTTAATAATTATTATAATTTATAACCACTCACAGACAAAGAAAAATGACAATAGATTTTAAAGTACTAACCTGGTATGGCTGCCTTAAACTAATAATACCTGATAAAAAGAGTGTTGGGTTGATTAACTTAATAATATATATATGCCTTTCCTTAGCTATTATGTATCCAAACCACGTAAACCTCCAATTTCTTCGCATGAATGACGCAGCAGAATGACCCGCCTTGTGGTTGTTGCATATAATTTTTAAAATCCACCAATCCTCTTGTAATCCTTGTATTAACGACGCTGATCGGAGTTTATATGTTTCAAAACTCCACATCCAGGCTCGATAGGACCATGTTTCGGATTGTACCAGGTAATATTAGGGAATTTGTGATAAAAACGATGTGCTCAGTGAACGTAAGAAATATATTTTCTTATTAATACAAAAATGTAGGTAGGTCGATGAAAAATATAAAATCGCTAAAAAACATTGATGATGACAGAGTTTGCAACAAGGCCTTTTGCGGAAACACCATCCCGAGCTGTAGCGTCCGTGACACTTAGAGAAGCCTCCGTCACTAGCTTTACACATCTTTCCACTGATTGTGTATGACAGGGGAAATCAATAACATCGAAGCTTTGTTCTTTAGCCTTAATTCTCAGTTCGTCGTCGGACATCCGTCGCAAAATCGGTGGAGCGGATATCTCACACTCTTGCCAAAATATCAAATCGATGTAATATCGCGCATCGAAGTTAAGTTTTGGTACTTGTACGGGCAATGCACCCGCACATTGTCGTGTCAGCATATTACGCCAACACGTACATTTTACTCATTAGCAATAAGTAGTACATATCAAGCTTCGTACTCAAACGGTTGACCTAACAAGAGTGTCATTAACCCGTATCATTTTAGATTTAGTTAGATTTAGCTAAATACAATAAATAGTTAAAACAAGTTAACTAATTATCCAGCATTTTATTTCTTGGTGTAAATACCTTACATCAAAGTGGTCCTTCGAGATTTGAACCTAGCGCGCGGTTTGGTTTTAAGCAGGACCTTCGCGTGTAAAAAGTAAATATCGCAACGAAATTGTTCTAACAAGTGAATAATTTCGACATATTCTTCATCGACGGACAACAGGGCTCCGTGAACAGGACTTCAAGGGTTTGCAGTTATATAAAGTAAGATCTTTTAATTTATCTAGCAAAACACGATGTCGCAAATCGAAGCCGTCGTTGTAAATCAAGAGCAACTCGTCGAGGAGATGGAACGGCTCCTCGCATCTTTTAAGAAAACTGGGCGGGACAAGAGAACAGCTGACTATATCAAGAGGAAGCTGGACGCTTTAGAGGAGTATTGGAATGAATTTCAGGCTAACCATGAACAGTTGAGTAAGTATGACTTAGACGAGTCTCGTTATTTTCAACACAGATACTTCGAAAGTGCTGAAGAAGTTTACAACAGGGTGAAACTACACTTTAAGCAGTATTTAGCTACAACACCCAGGCCATCGCCGAAAATAGATACTGACCAACAGCAGCCGACCACTCCACAACCAGGGACATCGTCATCGGACCGGCCTATTGTCTCCATCGCCGGGCCGAGTACTAAGTCACAAGGAGTAGAACAAAACAAGAAAAAATATGACTTTAACAA